>CAUYON010073521.1:0-25624 GCA_963573935.1 Arctocebus calabarensis | reverse complement strand
GGCTGCAACCCAAACAAAAATAGCCAGGTGTTGTGGCGGGCGCCTGTAGTCCCAGCTACTTGGGAGGCAGAGGCAGGAGACTCGCTTGAGCCCAGGAATTGGAGGTTGCTGTGAGCTGTAATGCCACGACACTCTACCCAGGGCGACAGCTTGAGGCTCTGTCTCCAAAAAAAAAGGGGAGGGGGGAAGAAGGAGGTGGCTGTAAATGTTACAATCTTACCTTTGGCCCTTAGGGATTGTCGTTCAACCTTGGTGCAGTAATAATTTGTGACTACCCAACAGGGCTTCCTTTTTGGAAACTCCAGAGAATGAGTTGCTACATTCAGATATTCCATAAAAGTATATTCCAATGTCCGATGTCCCAAACCAGGGGAGCCAGAGGAGGCTCTGAAAGGGTCTAAGGCTTTTTAGAGCAGAGATGAGAGGGGGTGGGATTCCTCAATTCTAAACAAGGTGTCTGCATTGGGAAGATGGCCAAATGCTGTTTCTGGAGTGGAAATGAAAGATGGCAAGTTGGAAAACGTAGTTTTACACATGGGGTTTTTGGTGTAAGGGTCCTCAGGGCAATGTGGATTTCCCACTGTGATGCACCCAACCAGATCTTTTGCTTACTGGTCAGTTTCTGAAAAGAAGGGGCTGTCTCCAATTTGGTCAATAAGGGGGACCGAGGGGCGTTGGGCTGACTTTCAGGGGTCCTGTTCCTTGTCAAAGTTCCCGGTTTGGGGTCTGGGACTGAGGTGGGTTTAGCCAGTGGGAGAGAGAGACTTGCAAGCATAGAGTGACAGACAGGGTTTGATTGCTGCCTTTATTTCTCAGTAAATCCTTGCACAACGCCATATGCCACATGCCCTTGTGTTCCAGAGCTGCCGAATAGGGTGTGATTTAGTTGATGTCCACTCCACTTGGGAAATGGTGCTCACTGCTAAAAAGTGTCACGTAGGACCTCAAACCTGCAAAATCAATAGTGCAACATCCCTTCAAACCAAAAAGGTGGTGGTGGTGGTGGTGGGGAAGGAGTAGGGCAGTGGGTGGGGAGGGGAGTTTGGGGGCTGTAACTACACAAGTCATCACTCAGTGGCATCTCTTGGGAGGGAAGTATTGATGAACCCTTTTCGTTTCTGAACCTGAAGGTTGGGGTTTTTCAGACGCATCTGTGGATTTTTTCAATGTTTCCTGAGTTCCAGAGTTTGGATGTCAGGCCACCACGCGCATCTATGCGTTGCAGAGGAATATTTTCAAGACTCCATAAAAACATGCGGCTTCCAGGGCTGGGCTGCTCCTTCTCTCCCCCCACCCTTTTTGGCAAAACTGTGCAAACATTGGTATTCAAAAATATTTTGTTACTTTTCTTGGCAAAGTGTTCCAAGAAGGAATTGCAACACAGCCTCTGAGTTAGGAGGCAACTTTCTGGGGAAAAGGCGGGGGTGGGGAGGGTTGCAGTTTGAATCAAAAACAGACACCGAAGCTTTAATAAAATAAATGAAGCGGAGCCCTTTTCTGCTCACGGCCGGCTGTGTTGGTGCGGGTCAGGCTTTAACGTGCCTAGTGGAAATTGACAGTCTGAGAACTGGGACATAAACAAAAATGTCAGTCCCTGAGAGTCTTGTTCACTGGACAATGTCTCAATTGTTTCCTTGGTTTTCAAGGCAGCAGGGGAGAGTGGAATATTAACTGTTTACTGCCCAACGCTGGCTGGGAAATTGCTTTGGGAAAGGGGAAGACAGAAAATCCCGTTTTTTTATTTAGAAACTATTAAACAAGTGATAGGAAAAGAGCACATTGTTTTCTGTGTAATTATCTGCCATTCACCTTCATATTCCTACACACCATTTTTGTGTGTGTATGTCTGAAGGACCAGTGTTTCTTTTTAAATTTGAATGTCAGCCGTGGATATTGTCCATTTTTAACGCTTGCTGGCATGCAGATAGGTCAGTGGGCTTCAGGAAAGGAAGTGTGATTTCTGGTAACAATTTATGTTTTCGATTTCAGCAGATACCCTGTTAGTGTTTGTTCCTCTTAAACGTGCCCCAATGGAGAAAAAAATTAAATGGTTGTGATTTTTAAGAACAAAATATATTTTACTCCCCATAAAAATACACTTAGTGATAAAGAAAAGGAGAAAAGTAACCATATTTTAGAGAGGGAGTTGGAGGCACAAAGAGGTCCAGAATTCTATTCACACTTGAATTTAGTTGATTAGAGAAAACAAACAGCAAAGTCTAGTGTATCGCCTTTATCTGGGCAAAGTTCAAAACTCAACTGGTAATTACGTTCTTAGAAGCTCTAAAAGGACTGTGCT
Organism: Arctocebus calabarensis; assembly: GCA_963573935.1. Taxonomy (NCBI): domain Eukaryota; kingdom Metazoa; phylum Chordata; class Mammalia; order Primates; family Lorisidae; genus Arctocebus; species Arctocebus calabarensis. The sequence goes on along the minus strand of CAUYON010073521.1, from coordinate 23,325 downwards.
GTTACAAAAGCAGTGACCACACTTACTTCTTCAGGACAGAATGCACCGGGGTTGTTTGCTAGATAAACTTGTTTTAATAAATAGGGGTCAGGGGAGAGGTTCCTGTTCTTGGAAGACTCCCCGCTAAGTGGCTGTCTCCTCTTGGGGGAACTTCAGGCTCCCTCTCTCTTTTAACTTGTCTCCACGAGGTTTGCAGGCAGCTAAAGTCAGCCTTGGCTTCTGCTTCCTGTCAGTCAGGAAGTCACTTCCTCAGCCCAAATTACAAGCTGTGGCACAACTCCCCGGCCACATTGGAAAGAGCATGTTTTTCCCAGAAGACTGGGTTTCTAGATGCCAAAGTGTAAATTGGTATGCTGTGTAATCATGGAATGCCCAAAAATACATAGGGAAGAGAGTTGCTGGAAAGAGGCAGTGTCCCCAAGGTGAAGGCCCTGCCCCAGTGGCTGGGTCTGGCTGTGAGGAGGAACTAGTAACCACTGCGTGTCCCCTTGTCAAAGTTCGTGTCTAGGCAGAATCTCACCGTCGTCTATTTAGGAGGCCTGAGACCGAAGGGTGGTGGGCAGGAGGGCTTGGGCATCTGTTATCAAGCTGTGCGTAGGATTTCAGCCTCTCCCCTTTAATCTGTTATTCAAGGATTTAAAACCCACCACTGTCTTTGCCTTCCTCCCCCTTCCCCACTCTGTTCTTCATCAAGTTCTCATCCTCAAGGCTTCTTTCAGGAGACAGTCTGGTGACCTTTGGGGGGACAGCTTCCTAACCTGGTTGTTAGCAGGCATGGTCCCCACAGTTGCTGCGTTTTTTGCTCATTTTGGGGAAGAGCTCTCACGGATTGCTGCCCTTCCGCCCGCCTTTCTGGGACAGAGTGTGTTCAAGGGTGCGGGGTCCAGGCAGAGACCAGCTCGTCCTCAAGTTGGGACGTTCCGTAGATAACACTGCTGCTCTCCTGCATTTCCTTACTGTCAGGGAACAGGTTAAACTCTGCCAAGGTGGACGCACCTCTCCAGGGTCTTGTGAAAGTTCTATCTCCAGTTTCCCTCTTGGGCCTAGGTATGAATGGGTGTATTTGTGCTAACTGTTGCAGATGTTAGTGAGAAAGTGTCTACATCACGAATAGTTCAGTCCTACTGGAACCGGACTGAGGAGGGGAGGGTGGGGGCTGTGTCACCAAGGACATTTGCTCCTCCATTAAGATGAAAGGGCAGTGAATTAAGTACCTGCTTCTCCCTTTTTGCTTCTGATGGTTATTGATCCTCCCCTGGAACTGCACCATTCACGTTCTCATCTTTCTGTCCACAAAGGGAATTCCCAGGTTGTTCTCTGGCGAATGGCACTAGCAGGTTGAGAGTTAAAGGTTGGCAATCCCTGCCCTCTCCAGAGTCTCAGTATTTTTTAGTCTCTTCCTTCTTAAGACCTAGAAGATTTTCTAAAAGAATGTCTTTGGTGAATTGGGAGCAAAGAGAGCTTTAGAGGCATGACAAATCGGAAGAAAAAGGCAAAAGGTGATTCTACATCTGTTTTATTTTGTTGTTAACATAAGGCAAGGCGATTTTTCCTGGTAAACTTTTGCTAGGGTTAGGGGAGGGCCTGGAGAACAGAAGTTTAAATTTACATTATGGCTGGAATAATGCACTGTCCAGTAGAAGTGTTGTGACTGTAGAAGAAATTCATTCTATGGAGATGACTGATCCCAAACCACTCAATCTGTCCTTTATCGCCTCTTCCAAGGCTAAAGTCTGGAGCCACCTGCAGAAGGCCCTTCTCAGACTCCAGTGTTCTCTGCCTGACCCTGTCCACTGCCTCTTGCCACATCATCTTGAAACTGGCTCCTTCCCCAACCCTGGAAGCTCCTTAGTTCCTAACTTACCTCTCTGTTCCCCGATGCTCGCAAAGTACATCTCTATTAGCCTTGAGAAGATGGACATCATGTTTCAGGGACATCAAATTCCCCCTAAAATCTTAGCCTAGGTCTCATCCAGTAGTGGGTCTTACCCACAAGTTAACGTTTTCCTCCTGGGGGGGTTTCTTTTGCTTTTCTTGGTCACACTTCTTTCTTGTGTGGTTCTTTTATGGCCACTGTACATTTTTAGTGTTTCCCTGTCCCTCTCTTATGGGAGATGGGGTAGCAAGTGAGGATATAAGCTGATACTAGTTAAGAGGAAATTTAGTTTTTTGAGCCCAGTTACTTAGTTTTTGCCAGCTAGGTAAAATTCAACCCTGTGTTGGATCCAAAGGTATTTTAATATAAGCCAGGGAAGGTGTTGAACTTGGAGGTCAGGGCTTATGGTCTACTTATTTACAGTCCTCTGGGGGTTTCTGGCCTGGGGGGACACTCTGGGATCTTAATGACTAGGGGGGTTCATTTTGAACCCTTTGTTACCAAAGACTGATTAATAAATTGGATATGATGCTTTTGTCCTAAATGTCACCAGCCACAAAGGTAGAGAGAGTGTGTTTACATGTGTTTATAGACACACATAAGTCATAAATAATTACTACCCCCCTCCCCCCTACTCCACAATGTCCACACTGTGTCTTATGTCCTTGAGGTAGTAGAAGTTGGGGATATAAATGTGACTTTAGAGAGAAATATCCTCTGATATAGATAGATAGACTCATGCTTATATTGACTAATAAGCCTCTCCTCTCACAGTCATTGCTCTGGGGCCCCAAACCAGACTAAGTGGCTGCTTTTATGTCTGTCCAAAGAACATGCCTATTTCTTTATTTTTTTTTTGAGACAAGAGTCTCACTATGTTGCCCTAAGTAGAGTGCTGTGGCATCACTGCTTACAGCAACCTCAAACTCTAAACCTTAAGCGATTCTCTTACCTCAGCCTCCCAAGTAGCTGGGACTACAGGTGCCCGCCACAATGCCCCACTATTTTTGTTGTTGTTGTCATTGTTTAGCCAGCCCGCACCGGATTCGAACCCACCAGCCTCAGTGTATGTGGCTAGCTCAGTAACCACCATGCTATGGGCGCCGAGCCACCTCCCCGATTCTTAAATAACAAAACGATGACATTTCACAGTGCTGTCTGTTTCGAATGGGATGAGACTGAGATGGCCCTGGGATGGGATGAGACTGAGATGGCCCTGGGATGTGGGCTGCTCTGAGGGATGGAGGGAGGGAGGGGAGAGGAGGTGGGAGCCTGGTGGACCGAGGAGGGAGTATGAGCTTCCTGGGCCGAGGGAAGCTTGATGCTGGACAGGGGGCTATTTAGCTTCCATTATCTGAAGCTGTCGCTGGTCCTTCTTGTCCTCTTGGCTCACTCTTTTGAGATCCCCCTCCTATGGCTGATTCTCGGCCTTTCCCAAGAAGCTGAGGAGGGTGGAGAAAGAAATAGAGAGGAAAGGGGGCCAAGAAAGTTTATATTTAGGAAAAGGGAAACCCGCCAGGAGATTTGGTAAATATTATATTTTCTGAAGGGCCAAGCACGGGGAAGATTTGGTAGTGGGAGCCGAGTGTGCGCATGGAAGTGTGTGGTGCACACGAGTGCAGCATGCGTTTTGTGGGATGGGTGGATTTTATGTTGTTCAGGCGGGTTCAGTGGAGCTCCGTCAAGGCCTTGGGACTCCTGAAATAGACAAGTCTAAGGACCTTCCGGGAGGAAGGGGAGGCATTCCTTGCTATTAGGGGAGATTGTTAAGAGCTTGCTGGGTTCTGGCTGGTGACTTCTCTTGAGAAGGGACTGTTTCCTTTGGGAAATCTCACAAGCTCCCAACCAGGTTTCAAGCTTTTCTTGCTTGAGATTTTTGTTCTTTGACTCAGGCCAGCTGCAAGGACCCTACTACCTGTCTGGGACAGGCCTCCTCTGGGTGAGTGGGAGGGCCTGGGGCACACAGGGGTACACCAGGCCCCCAGTGGCGGCCACAGAGGTATTTACCAGCTGGTTCCATGCTTCGCGGGAGGTTGGCGAACATTTAAATGCAGGTTATGGGCTCACATCTGCTTCTATTTTTCTCTTTTCTGCAGGCCAGACTGAAAACTTAATAAATTGTATGAAACCCAAGTAAGCATGGATGTTAAAAAACATTAAATAAATTACATAAGTATGCCTACCTGTAACACTTTTATAAGGTAAATGCACGTGGGTTACTTTGCCATAAATGTGCACACAGACCAAGATTTATTCTAAAGCCCTCTTGTTTCAGCCCTGCGGCCGGTGAAGGTACTACTGTTTTCAGTGGTCTCCTCCTTTACCTGGCATGCACTGTAGCCAGGCTTGGAAAATGCGATAATGATGCCATAAGTACCCTTGTGCAAAAGTTGTTTTTTGTTCCAAAACATTGCCAGTTCATGACATGTAAAACTACCACGGATGCTTCAGCTGGTTTTCTTTCTTTTTCCCCAAATAAGGCAAGCATTAATGAAGCAGCTGATGAGGGCCTGGGAAAATATTTTGTCATCCCTTAAAATGAAATTTCTTCTTCTCTTTGGGCTGGCTCATAGATTTTTCAGCCAAAATACAAGCGTCTAGCCAGACTTGTTGAGTATTCGGCCATGCAGCTGAGCTTGTTTATTGCCATTGTCACTTGCACTGACCACCAACATAAATGATGTTCTGCTTTCGTATTTCCATGCATGTCTATCTAGCGACTGGAAAGCTCTGTGCAGAGAATGGCAGGATCTTTCTTTCTGCAGAATGGAAAAGGGAGTCCAGCCAGCTTCCGGCACCCACCTCTCCTTGAATTGCAAGCTGGGAAGTTAGGCCAAGCAGCTCTCCAGCTTCCAGACACTGTGTGCACTTTGGAACCAGCTACTCCTTCTAGAACCCAGCAGGGTGTTTAGTATGGCCTACATGTGGCAGCAACCTCACAAGTAGGCAAAAGGCCTGTTTTGGGTGCCTCCTGTGTAGAAGTCTGAAATGTAGCATCCAGACCCAAAGGCAGTGTGAAGGGCAGAGAGGGGAACACACTCATAGACCTGTTCTATGTTCTTATAGATGGAGACATGGGTCCAGATAGTCTGGAATAGTACCTTATTTTTGTTTAGTGTATATAGTCTTGGAATAGTACCTTATTTTTGTTTAGTGTATGGGAGAAATCATTTCCTGCCTCCAAATTCATACAACTCACCCAGTATTTATTTGGCTTCTGCCGTCTGGCTTCTCCTCTTGCTGCTATGGAATTTTGTATTTTGTATAATAGCTTTATGTGGAGCCTTGGTTTCTTACTCTGTAAAGAATGGGGATATCTGTGGCTCCAAAGGGGATAGGACGGTGTGGCCTGGTGGTTAGAACTCTGGTTTTGGAGATGGGCAGGTTTTGGTTTTCACTCTGACTTAGTGACATAAGCTTAGGAATTTACTAGTCTCTCTGTAAGGGAAAACATAATAACTGTCTCCCTCACGGGTGGTAGTTAGAAAAAGATCTCGCGAGGGTCAAATGATCTGATAGATATAGAAACTCTTTTCAAATAGAACATGTTGCTTTGTTCAATCTTTAGGAGGGGTTGCTGTTCGTACTTGGGGCTGTTCTGGAAATGATAGTCTTTTGCATCAGTATGAGGCTGTGACAATTCTTATTATTTGGTTTGTGTCAGTGCATGAAGGCAAAAAACAGCCAGAGAAGCACAGGGTTCAAGGTGCATGAAATTGATGGTTTGCAACTCCTTGTTTTCTAAATTCCTTCATTTGTAAGATGTGCTTTTAATCTCATAACAGATCTTCAGGGAGAAAACAAACACTACTATTATTACGTTTATCTACTTACCATATGCAACAACATTTCAGGCATGTTAAAATGTAGAAACCAGGTGAGCCTTAGAATGAAGGAAGTAATGCCCGTGTGTGTATATAATTTGAGTAGAAGCTGTGCTGTTTGGAGGTCTAAACTTCAAATGGATGATGCAACATAAAAGGCTTTCAAACCCACTTTTGGGCACAACTGGGTGTAGCATCTATGTGGATCACATTTTTCAGCTGTGCTGAAAAGAACAAACAAAACAGCAAACCAGAGTCACTAGGCATGGATGTGCCGGAGGTCGGCACTTAGAAAATCATACCGACTTGCATTCTGCAGGGTTCTATTAGGGAAGATTCTGCAGTTACAAGTTTTCACATTGTTTTTGACCATTGCAGAGAGTTGCTGGTAATTGGTGGATGATGAGGCTGGGTCACCCTGCAGCTTGCTTTTCTGTAAGCACACCGTGGAAAACACGTCCACATTCCAAGCCCTCCTTAGCCCATCTCCCCATTGGGAGGAGTTAGGCTGCAGCATGAATGAGAACAATGAATACACAGGCTTCTTCAGAAGGCGATATTTGAGCATTTAATGTACTGCTGTTCTCGTGTATTCTATCGGGAAGAATGGGCAACTGCACATTAACCTTATTTTAAGTGTGATGCATTTGAACATATAGTTAAGAACAGCCCAAAGCATATGCATTTCTGCTGTGAGCGGTTTTGAATAAATCAACATAATAGTGCATGGCTATTAACATATTATGTGAATTGGACAATGATATATACTTGGGGGACCTTGAACTAAATCCACCAGCTAAGAGCCTGTAGGATGGGCTCCAGGAGGACGGGCGTTCTGGACGTTGAGGTTGTCATACAAAGAAATGAACTGCAGACCACTGGCAGAAGAATTTTCTGGTAATACTCAACCCAAAGTAAATTTTCAAATGCTTGGACTACAGCACAGAATTGACTTATGTCAAATTAATTGGATCTGGACTTCTAAATGTGAGTCATTTTGGGTTGGAAGTTATTTTATTATCCACAAACCTCTTTGTACCTCTTCCTACCCGCTCCGGAATCTCTCAGCCATAATTTTTGCTGTTGCCAGCGCTCTCTCATGACGCGTCTGTGAAACAGTGTATTTTTGTTAGATTTCATAAGAAGCAGTGTTAAGCTTTTGATAAAATTCTGTTTAGATTTCAAAGAAACTTGCAGTGTGCTAAAAGTTAAATTCCAGACCCTAAAGGAATGACACCCAGGCTCAGACCCAGAGATCCGGAGTCATTGTCCAGCCCAATCAGAAACTTGCCATGGGCAAGTCTCGGCATGCCTTACCTCAAGGGCTTAAAAAAAAATTAATGGGGGAGCATTATGTATGATCCTTTATGGTCCCTTAGAACTTGGAAACTTAGAGGTTCAGTGATCTGCCTTTTCTGGGCTGGAACTACAAGATGAGAAGTGTAGTAAGTAGCCAGAGCCTTGTAATCTTTTGAGAATCGGGATTCCTATCGTTTCTTCTCTGAGTACCCTGTAAAACCCTCTTTAACCAGGTACAAGTCCTTCTTTCTTCATGACATTTACTATAACTTTGTGAGGACTTCAGTTAGATTCTGAAGTTGCTTTCAAAACTTTTTTAATTTAAGAGCTAAGGTCTTGTTTTGCTGCCCGGGCTAGAGTGCAGTGGCGCGATTGTAGCCTGTGGGCTCAGAGATCTTTCTGCCTCCCCCGTAGCTGGGACTACAGGTGTGCACCCAGCTAATTAAAAAAATATCTTTGGTAGAGATAGCATCTTGGTATCGCCTAGATTGGTTCGTGTCCTAAAGCCGTTCTCCTACCTTGGCCTCCCAATGTGGTGCGATTATAGGCATGAGCCACCTCTCCCGGGCTGTTTTTTCTTTTTTTTAATCTTAAAAAAATGGCTAATGAAACTTATACCAGCTGCCCATTTTGGGCAGAGTGCTCTGACTGGACAAAACAGAGCAACATTCTGGACAAAACTGTTTTTGGCTTCCATGCCTCATCTGTTCTTGCTTTTGCTCACTGCGCACAGTTGTCTGAGGACTCTCGGTTGGCGACTTGTTTGCCTCCTAGCTGACCACCGGTCCACCTGAAAGGTGTGATTACCCAGAAGCCCTGTGGGTGAGCCAAGGCGCTGGGCAGGGACTATAGGGAACAGGGGCACTGGGCTGGGTTCCTGTGGGTCACTTGGGGTTTCTGATGAGGGTACGTATGGAGAGTCAAGAAAGAGAGACTGTCTGCATGGCATCCGGGCTTCACGGGGACACACGCAGGGTCCTCGACCACCAGAAGTTACACACTGGGCAGGGGCTGGATGTTGGCTTTGAGAAGTCAGAAAGTACCTGCTGGCCCCAGGCTGTTTGAGGGACCTCCACAGCACCATTCCTGAGTCACCTTGGCCCTTCCTACCTCCTGGACTCTCTACTGTATCCCTTTACCTTTGACACCCAGTCCTTCTTGTAGCTCCCAGTTAACCAGGAATGACAATTGGCCCCATTCCATTTGCCCCAATGGGGTGTTCATACCAGACGGCCTCACCCACTGCCCGCCAGCCTTGGGAGGGCTGTCACACGGTTCAAAACCCTAAGGCTGGTCCCTTCTTAGAGGGCCCTGGGTGGGGTAGACCCTCTAAGCATGGGGGTAGTGGGGGCGGCGGGCACTGGGAATGCTGTGTCTAACTCAGGAGGAGCAAGTGTGTCTATAAGAAGGTTGTTGCTTTCTGCTTACTGAAGTCAAAGACACCCTCCATGAGGATGTGCTGGGGCCATCTGAACAACCACTCATACTCAGACATTATTTAGAAATGGAATTGGGAGGTAGGGAAAAGAAATAGAGCAGTCCGGCCTTCTGCCTTTGAGGGACCGTGTACGTAGTCGCGGTTCAGCGCATTCCTTGAGGACATATGGGTCGAGTGTCAGCCTCTCCTTCACAGGTTCTCGTCTTGCTTGTTAAAGGTGAGATCTGCACGGGCTGATTAGTCAACCCGGTTGAGGTTCCCTTGTGAAACCAGATATTCTAGAATAGTAGTCGGAAGAATGCTCAGGTGAGCTGCCGAGCATGGTGGCTTCCCTTGATCACATGATTGGTTGGCGTCAGGGAGATCACCGGGGGAGTTAGCAGGAGTCAGCCTCTCAAACAATTATTAATTAATTTAATTTTCCATTAACGAGTGGGGTGCAGTTGTCAGCCCTTTGTCCTGTATCTGTCAGGTGGTCGATGTTTGTTTCCTCTCTTCTCTTGTGTCTTCTGAGTTAGGACGAGCTGTGCACAATCTGATGTCATCTCGGTATTTTCCCTGGAGCTTGCTGTGGTTCGTCTGCTGAACTGGGTGTTCCGGACCCTGTGTGAGGCTCTCCACGTGCATCTTTAGATGTGATCTGCGCGACTCTGCTCTCCTCATGTGAGGTTCTAAGTCTCAAGCAAGTTGCTCAAGTATTTTCTAAGGACGTCCCAGTTGATCTTTATGCTCGCACGAGAGATGACATTGAAAGGAGACTCTCGGCCAGCGGAGCCTACGAGCTCCATTTTCCGTGGCTGAGCAAGAAACTTTTTATTTTTTAATACCAGCTTTATTGAGATATAGTTCCCATGCATACAATCCATCCATTTAAAGCGTACAATTGAACGGTTGTAGTATTTTTAGGAGTCGTAAAACTGTAAACACGGTCAGTTGTAGAACATTTTCATCACCTCCCTGCACCCTCTCCCCGTCCCCCCATCTCTTAGTAGCTGTTCCCCATTTCCCCCAACTCCCCCTGTCCTAGGCAACCACGGCTACATTTGGCACCGATGCAATTCCCTTGATGCTAAAAGCAATTCCAGGGGAGTTTCAGGAAACCTCTCCTTTCTTGTCTTTCTTCTCACCCTCCCAGTTCACACTCTGGAGGGGAGGAATCCTTTACTTTTTTCCGTTCTGGGCAGCAGCTATAGGGAATGTTATCAGTGTTGGGACTGGGCACAGGACCAAAGCTTCCTGGTGCCTGGACTGAAACTGAGCTGAGCCGAGGTGGCAGGCTGCGTGTGAGCTGGCTGCCACCAGGCTCATGGCCTGCCCAGCGGGGGTTTGTCCTCGCCAACCTGGCACAGTGAGGGTGGTGCAAACACTATCGGGCAGGTCACGTTGGTGCAGATCCACGGGACACTTTCCCAAATGAGTGGGTTCCTCCAGGTCAGGGCTGGAGTAAGTGGAAATCATTGGTGCACGTGGTCATCAGTAATGCCTTCCAAGGAGAAATCTGACAAATTGGTCTTAATAAAAGTGGAGGAGGGGGCAGTTTTCAAATTATTTGCTTGCTTTTAAACTACTGAAATAGAAGGATCCAATACTGATCTTGATCGTGCTTGGCAATTTGGCAGTGAACAGGAGAAGTTTTTTTTTTTTTTTTTTTTGAGACAGAGTCTCGTCATTATGTTGCCCTTGGTAGAGTGCTTTGGCATCACAGCTCATAGCATTTTCTTTCTTTCTTTTTTTTTTTTTGTAGAGACAGAGTCTCCCTTTATCACCCCCAGTAGAGTGCCATGGCGTCACACAGCTCACAGCAACCTCCAACTCCTGGGCTTAGGCGATTCTCTTGCCTCAGTTTCTCGAGTAGCTGGGACTACAGGCGCCCTCCACAACGCCTGGCTATTTTTCTGTTTTGCAGTTCGGCTGAGGCCGGGTTTGAACCCACCACCCTCGGTATATGGGGCCAGTGCCCTACTCGATGAGCCACAGGCGCCGCCCAAACACTTGGGCTTAAGCAATTCTCTTGCCTCAGCCTCCCGAGTAGCTGGGACTACAGGTGCCCACCACAATGCCCAGCAATTTTTGGGTTGTAGTTGTCATTGTTGTTTACCAGTCCTGAGCCAGGCTGGAACCCGCTAGCTTTGGTGTAGGTGGCCGGTGCCCTACTCACTGAGCTACAGGTGCCAAGCCAGGAGAAGTTTTTAGAGACCAGGTGATTTGGTGCATACCCTGACTCTCGCCCCCATCTCCCTCGATCTGTTATTTCTCCCCTGCCTTTTGGGAAGAACAGAAAGAAGCAGCAGCCTGAGTGATGGAGTGGGCCTGAGGCTTTTGTCTTAAGTGAAAATGTGAAGACCATGTTTCTTAACAAATCCTGATGTTAGATGCTAAGTAATGAACCTGGCCCCCAGCTAAAGCACCTAAACCAGTGGTTCTCAACCTTCCTAATGCTGCAGCCCTTTAATACAGTTTCTGTGGGTAGCGACCCACAGGTGGAGAACCGCTGACCTAAACGGTTTGTGTCCCTGGGGTGTAAGTGACCCCAGGATGCTGGCGGCCACCTGTGTTTGCACACAGCAGAGCTGGCTGGTCATGTGTGAGATGGAGGTGCTCAGCAGCTGGGCACTAGCTTTGACCCCTCAGTTTTAGCCCGGTGTCTTCTCCTGCAGCTTCGATCACAGGGGGAATTCACAAGCATGCTTCCTGATTTGGGTCCTTCAGAGAAAGAATTGTTCGTGTTTTTATCATCTTGGTGATGGTCAACCCTGAACACCTTGGTTAGAATGACCTTGAAAGTGTTTGGATTTAAAAGGGTCACAGACATTCTGGATTCCTCCCTGCAGAACTGCTTCCCGCTCCCATTCACATTCGCTTTCCAACCTGCGGGCGTCAGTGTGACTCACCGCACCAGACTGCCAGGCCCTGCCGCCCGCCGCCCATCCTTGTGGCCAGGACGGCTCCCAGCTCGAGTAGCTGGCTCGGCGTCCAGAAAACAAACCACACCCCAGGACTGATGATATGTTATAGAATTTCTCTGCTGTGTAAAAGAGGCTCAGGGTCGTGTGCTGGGTCTGGGCTTTGTCCACCCGCATCCTGCACTGCTGTTGACTCTTCATTGCTGGTGAGCTGGCTGGGGCTGGTCAACAGAGGAGTGCTTACCCTGGGTGGCTTAGAGGGCGGACCAGGCTGACTAACATGCCAAAGGTCAGCAAGGGTGTTGAGGCTGGCACCTTTTTTTCCTTGAGCACATACATCATGCTGGATCTTGACATACTCAGACCCACTGTATGCAGAACATTCTGGATTTATGAACTAGACTTAGGCTTAATTTATTCTTTTGTACTTCAGACTCTTTTTTTTTTTTTGCAGTTTTTGGCTGGGGCTGAGTTTGAAACCGCCACCTCCGGCATATGAGGCTAGTGCCCTACTCCTTTGAGCCACAGGCGTAAAAGTGATCATAGATAAAAAGAACATTGTTTTGCCAATTTGTTACCACGAGTCCCCTCCTCACCAGCAACACATGCACACTCCAAAAAGTGAGTGGAGTGATTGGGGCTACTAGCTATTACAGATCAGCTGTTAGCAGACTGGTAAAGCTGTATGATTTTAATGAGACAGAAACACATTTGGAATCACTCCACCATTCTCATAGACATGCTTATCATGCTAGTACCAACTCTATCACTTGATACATTTGTATGTTACAGTATTAGGGACATTTACAAGATCGGTGGGGCTATGTGGTACGTTGGCACATTGTGAAAGGCTACAAACTAGTCTTCAGGGAGTTCATGACATGTTTATACCATTGCTGTATTTTGGGAGGATATGGATTTGATCGTTGTGGTGTTGCTGCTGGCTACTGCAGTGATCCAAGCACCTTTGAAAGCTAGGGCTTGCGTTTGACTCTGTCATGGGACAAATTGTAGACTAGTTACTTTTAACTCAGTGGTGCTTTTTTTTTTTTTTTTTTAAATATAGAGTCTTACTCTGTCACCCTGGGTAAAGTGCCATCATCATAGTTCATAGCAACCTGAAACTCTTAGAGTTGAGCCATCCTCTTCCTCAGCCTCCCAAGTAGCTGGGACTACAGGTAAGTTCCATGATGCCCGGCTAGTTTTTCTATTTTTAGTAGAGATGGGGGTGGGGGTGGGCCGTCTCTCTCTTGCTCAGGCTGGTCTTGAACTTCAGAGCTCAAGGAATCCACCTTGAGCAGCCTCTCAGAGTGCTAGGATTACAGGTATGAGCCGCTGTGCCCAGCCTGACCCAGCAGTTTTCAGTTAGGGTAATTTTGTTTCCCTGGAGACATCAGGACTCTGCTTTGGTTGTCTCACAGCTGGGTAGGGAGTGTTACTATCATCTGGTGAACAAAGGCCAAGGGTGTTTCTTGGGCAGCCCCCACTTCAAGGAGTCACCATGATGTTACCAGTGGTGGGTTTTAGAAGCTGCTTTCATGTGTTTATTGGACAACTAAAGAATAGACTAAAAAAGGAAAATGTTTTTATTTTTTTGATTTCAGATTAATAGAGTACATATGATTAGGTTACATAGTTTGCTTTTGTAAGGTTAAAAATCTGAGTTTAGTTGTGTCCTTCACCGGAGAAGTGTGCCATATTCCCGTGCAATGGGTTTGCTGGCTGGGAACTTACACATTTCCTTCCTCCCCTCCTGCCAGGAAAAAATTTTTTTAGGATAAATGGCAAGCCATTTTGCAAATGTATGTTTTAAGTTGTCTTTCCCTCAAGTGGCTAATTATTTTACGTACTTAAAAATAATCTCAGTGTTTTACTAAGGTATTCTTTTTTTTTTTTTTTGAGACAGAGCCTCAAGCTGTCGCCCTGAATAGAGTGCTGTGGCATCACAGCTCACAGCAACCTCCAATTCCTGGGCTCAAGCGAGTCTCTTGCCTCTGCCTCCCAAGTAGCTGGGACTATAGGCGCCGGCCACAACGCCCGGCGTTGGTTGCAGCTGTCATTGTTGTTTGGCGGGCCCGGGCTGGATTCGAACCCACCAGTTCAGGTGTACGTGGCTGGTGCCTTAGCCTGTTGAGCCACAGGCGCCGAGCCAAGTTTATAAGGATATTAATAAATCTCCTTGGTCACCTCAGAGGGTGATGAGGAACTGTTTTCATTAATTATTTGGTATGACAAATGCCCCTTCAAGACGTGGCAGTGTAAAACAATTATCTTATGTTTGAACAATTATCTTATGTTTGTGGATTCTATATTTCAAGCTTCAGACAGGGCCGGATGGGAAAGGCTCCATGACATCTGGGCCCTCATCTGGGAAGATCAAATGCCTGGGACTGGAGTCATCTGGAGGCTACTTCACGTGCATATCGGGACCTGAGGTGCCAGTTGTGCTCAGCGGGAATGCCTCGGGGAGGCTTTTGTAAGGCAGCGTACTCAGGATAGCTGGAGTTCTCATAAGGCAGCTCTAGGCTCCATGAGGATGTGTTTTAGGAAACAAGGCAGAAGCTGCATGACTTTTTATGCTATAGGCATGGTAATGGAAAATAGCCATTTTTAATGCACTCTACTGTTTGGAGCAGTCTCATGCCCAGCCAGATTCAATGACAGGGAAATAGATCTCAACTCTAAAGGCAGAAGTGTGGGCTTGGCGTTTGTGGCCTAGCAGGCTAAGGCACCAGCCACGTACACCTGAGCTGGCAGGTTCGAATCCAGCCCAGGCCCGACAAACAACAATTACGGCTGCAACCAAAAAACAGCTGGGCGTTGTGGTGGGCTCCTGTAGTCCCAGCTACTTGGGAGGTAGAAGCAAGAGACTCGCTTGAGCCCAGGAATTGGAGGTTGCTATGAGCTGTGATGCCATGACACTCTATCCAGGGTGACAGCTTGAAGCTCTGTCTCAAAAAAATAAAATAAAATAAATAAAAAAAAATAAAGGTGAAGTGTGAAAGAATTTACAGCTATGTTTTAAAATCAGCACAGGAACAAAATCCATTTTCTCGACAACAAGGTAATTAAAGCAAAGAAAATCAGACTTTTCCCATGTGAATTGTGCCACTGAGAAATCAAATACAGCATGAAAGGCAGCAGTAACTCTTTGTAAGTGTATTCTAACTACTAGGTGAAAAATAAATGGGGAACTTAGAATATCACCATTTGCCAGATCTCCTTACATGAATAGCCACTTAGCATCAACATCTGGTGCCATCACAAAAAGGAGACACCAGTGACAATGTCTGCTGGTGAAAGAACACAGTACTACCTAGGTCTTGCCAAGGGGACCCAACATGAATGTGATCCAGCCTCTGGAGGTACCAAGTTGCGGGAAATACAGACAGGGGAACATGTTGAATTGCACCATGAGGCTGCAGTCAGTAAAGTACAGACTCAGCGATGCTCTACCAGTCAGACACCTCAGGTTCTTCCACAGGCAAACTGAAAGGAAAAGAAAGGAATGGAGGGGAGCCCATAAGTTAAAATAAATGTAAAAGACATAGCATATGCAAATTAGGGGGAGGTCTAGACTAAACTAGGATGTCTAAGCATGCACATTTGGGGGGGAGATCTAGACTAAACTAGAATGTCTAAGCATTCACATTTGGGGGGTAGGTCTAGACTAAACTAGAATGTCTAGACATAGCATATGCAAATTAGGAGGAGGTCTAGACTAAACTAGAATGTCTAGGCATTCACATTTGGGTGATAAAACCGTAAAGAAAGGAAGAAATGACTGTAGTAAAAGGACAGGGTTCCTTCTGGTGGGAACAGGGCAAAGGAGGGACTTCTGGAAGGGCTAGCTCTTTGGGTTACATGGGTGTTTTCCTTATAATGCCTCATTAAGCTCTACATATAATTTGGGGGGTTTCCGTATGTTTATTATTTAAAAAAAAAAGTGGGCGGTGCCTGTGGCTCAAAGGAGTAGGGCACTGGCCCCATATGCTGGAGGTGGTGGGTTCAAACCCAGGCCCAGCCAAAAAAACTGCAAAAAAAAAAAAAAAAAAGCAAGAAAAGAGGAGCAGAGAAAGCAAGTGATTTTGATGATGATGGCAGTGGCAGCTGACATTCATGGAACACTTAGCAAATTCAAGGCACCAACTACAGATTTTCTCCCCCACCTGTTACCCCCAGTTTTCCTACGGTCAGACGGAGATTTATGAAAGTTAAGTCATTCGCCCAAGGACTTATGTTAGTGAGTGGTGGATCCAAAATTTGCTAATGATCCACAGACTAAGCACTTCCAAGAATGAGCTAAAATAGCAAAAGATCCACCTATTCTTAGTCTATTCTCCTCTTCTCTGTAGAATGAAAAGAAAAAGCACATATGGAACATTTACTCACTAATTTTCGTTCTGGTGAGATTGTGAAAGATATGCTTCACCTTTGGTAAACAGCACTTTAGGAAAGTGGAGGATATTTCCCTAACCTCTTTGAGATAAATTACTGGGACACAAGAAAATAATTTGATTTGGGGTTTATCAAAAATAATTTATCTTCCTATAGTGATTTTAAAAATCCAACTATCTTTACTGAAAACAAATGTCCTATGTACCTTTGCTATTCATCTTGCTTTGCTCTTTAAAAAGTAAGGCATTAAAATAATATATATTTTAAAATAATCCATAACCCTAGCACTCTGGGAGGCTGAGGTGGGCAGATTGCCTGAGCTCATGAGTTGGAGACCAGTCTGAGCTACAGTAAGACCCTAATTCTAAAACTAGCTGGGCGTTGTGGCAGGTGCCTGTAGTCTCAGCTACTAGGGAGGCTGAGGCAAGAGAATTACTTAAGCCCAAGAGTTAGAGGTTGCTGTGAGGTATGGAGTCAGGGCGCATTACCAGCACAACAAAGTAAGACTCTGTCTCAAAAATAAATAAATAAATAAACAAATAAATAAATATAAAGCTAATCCAATAGAGAAAGAAAGTAAGTCATTAGATTTTAAAAATGAAATTTTGGCTATAAAGGAAGGTCATATCTTTTTAAGAAACACTCACTAAAGTAATAGATTCCCTGGTCTCTTCAAATCACTTTGAAAAGTCCAAAGCAAGCTATTTTATCTTCTATCATAAAAGTAGGCCCTTTGAATGCAGGGAGTGTATCATAATTTTTTTTGAGTAGAGAACACGCATCTCATCCACATGAAAAGCGCCACTCAAATAATCATGCTTTTAAAAACAGTTGCAGCCACTTTCATGGACTTATCACTACATGTTCCCCAGCAAACACAAAGGCAACGATATCAGAGCGAGCGACTCAAAGCAAACAGGCACCACGAACCTCTCCTCCCCTGTGCTTACTAAGAGGTCTTTAAGCTGCTAATAATTTGTATTGAACATTGAAATACAGGGGCCTGTTTTGATGACCAGACCAATGCTTCCAAAGCTTGCAATTATAAGATTGTTCAGAAGAGGGCACTCGCTTCCCAAGCTACTCAGAGGCGCTTCCAAGACAGGCCTGGAGGTGAGCAGCCAAGAACAAAAAGACACACATTCCTCTTGGAGGACAGAACAAAAGGGTAGTTTTTAAAAGCAAAAGAAACTGAACATTTGATGCTGCCTCCCATAATCTCCACTGCCACAGCTTGCCTCTGACTGAATATTACATTATAAAAGATAAACTGGAAAACATGTTTGTTTTTTTTTTAAGATACTGTGCGGTGTGACAATTGCATGCTAGTAATGCCTGCTTAGTCAACAATTTTGCTCGAGTTGTGTTCTCCCAGAATGAGATGCCGGTGAGCCCTGCTGAATCCAAATCGGTATATTTGAACCCAAACACCGGGTCCCGCATTTGGTTAAAAGTACAGACGCACATCCT
Source organism: Arctocebus calabarensis (assembly GCA_963573935.1). Taxonomy (NCBI): domain Eukaryota; kingdom Metazoa; phylum Chordata; class Mammalia; order Primates; family Lorisidae; genus Arctocebus; species Arctocebus calabarensis. Next base: position 6,117 of record CAUYON010073521.1, on the reverse strand, counting down.
GCCCCCAAATAGTGCCCAGCCTTCTCCCGCCTCACTCTGTACTCGTGACGAGTAAAAACACATCCCATCCACATGAATAGCCCCACTCAAATAACAACGCTTTAAAAAACTTAGCTGCAGCCATTTTCATAAACTTTTAAAGAAATCAGTACTTGTTCCCCGGCAAACACAAAGACAGCGCTGTCAGAGCCAGCGGCTCTAAGAAGACCCCGCCCCCTTGCTTACTTACTGGTCCTTAAGCTCCTAGTGTTGACATTAGGTTCTTAGGTCTCCGGTGCATTTTGTTTTCTCTAGCAGGCAACCATACTTTAATCTATAAAGAGGCAAATTTGGCTGCCCCAGAAAGGTGGGTTAATTGTTCCCCCCAGGACAAAAGAAGATTGAACAGTGCCGAAGGGCACCGGGCGAGGAGTCTCAGCCCCGTAGGCCCTTCTGCGCTCTAGCGATGCGCGCGGGCTAAGGAATTGGAACCGCGGAGGACAACCTTAAGGTTACGGAGAAGGATTCGACTACAGCTTTTTCTTAGGGTCTGTCTGAAAGGATTACATTTAACTTCAGGTACCTTTCCAAAAGGTATTTTTAGAAGCAATTATGTTAAAAGCTTTGAGTTCCTTGGAGTTTTATCTGTACGGATATCTCCTGGCCTAAAGGGCCTTAAGGTATTGAATTAAGTGAGTCTCCTTTGAGCCCTACCTTCCACAGGGAAAGAAAGCAGCCAGGCTTGGAGCGCAGAAGCTTGCAGGCATTTGGAAGAGGCCAGGTGGCCTGGGTAAGTGCTACTAAGAGGTGAGTAGCACTCCTTTGGGCAGCCACTGCCCAGGTGGGAAAGATTGCTCAGATGAGGGTCCTGTGAAGGCTTGATTTAGGACTCAGGTGCTCCTGGCCTCCCCACTCCTGATAGGTCCACAGAAGAAAAATTAGGAGGCCAGCAAATGGGAGAGCCCTCCCCAGCACTACTTCCCTACTTGCTGTTTGGCTGACCAAGCTGTCTTGATTTCTCACCTTTTGGCCTGGGACACCCTCCCCACCCCCAGAGCACCAGACTCTCCTCTGCAGCTAAAGCTCACTTTCCCTCTGATCACCGTGTTCCTTTGGTGGTATTTTAAATTTCGACTCTTGTTACTTCCTGCTCATTTTCTAGAGCAGGAGCTTGTATGGTGGGACCCTAAGGATGGACAGACTTCAGGATTTGGAACCTCCCAAGGTCAGGTGCAAAATGTGTGGTCATAAACATGTTCATTTTTTTCCTGCAAGGAAGACCCTTCATTTCCACTGGAAAATCCCCTTCAGGGGCAACCAAAGGCTGGAGAAACCACTCCAGAGGGACTATGGATGAACTGAGGCTGGAGAAGCTGCACTGGGCCACCAAAGAGCTCGCCAAGCCCTTCCACAGCACATGGATGGCAGAGACTCAGAGATTGTCTGGCACCCTCCCCCTCCTTCATTTTATAAATAAGGAAACCAGATGTTTTCTTTTTTTTTTTTTAGACAGTCTCACTTTATTGCCCAGGCTAGAGTGCCCCGATCAGCCCAGCTCATAGCAGCCTCAAACCGTTGGGCTCAAGTGATCTTCTTGCCTCAGTCTCCCAAGTATCTGGGACTACAGGTGCCCGGCCACAATGCCCGGCTAATTTTTCTATTTTTAGTAGCGATGGCAGGGTCTTCCTCTGGGTCAGGCTGGTCTCCAACTCCTGAGCGCAATTGCCTCGGCTGCCCAGAGTGCTGGGATTACAGGGTAAACCACCACAGCAGGCTACTGTTGATATTTTAACAAGCATTTATCAAGCACTTCCTGTATTCATTGTATCAGACACCAAGAACAAAGACCCAGTTTATTGCCTGCAGTCAGGAGTAGGGAGAGGAGACTACAGTTAATTAAAATATATTGTGATGAGAGCCAGCCTGGAGAGTAATTGGAGGGGCACTACCTAACCTCTAGTGCCTCACATTTTTCCTGGAGACTCAAAATACAAACCTACACTAATAAAACAGTGTGCTACCTGGTTCTACCCACTGAGGACCCCGAGGGACTGTGTGTGTACAGCCTGCCAGTGGAGACAATGCAGACATTATTTGCCCTGCTACCTTGGGGCAGGGGTGACAGCAGTTACCAAGTGGCAGATTGGGAGTGGAGGTGAGAGGGAAGTTGAGGGTGAGGACATCAGGCGGGGAAGTGGCTAACGAGGACCAAATGTTGCAAAAGCTGCCTGGAAAGCCTGGGATCTGATGATGCCCCAGAGTTTATGGGCCAATAGGAGTAAAGACACAGAGAAGCAGAGTGGGGTTTAACACGTGAGCAGGCTGGGCAAGTTCCTCCAGAGCAGCTGTGTGATCTGTGTTCCTCTTTGGAGGCGCATGGCTGGGACCCCGAGCCCACCAACCCTGCGGGTTAAATAGAAAACCCTTTGTATTAGCCAAGGTTCTCCAGAGAAACAGAACCAATCTGATGCATATGAACTTTTTTTGACAGAGGCGTCAAAAAAAGTATACAAATTTAAGAAAAGAATAAATTGCATCATAATTGTAACACTATATATACCAATAATAAAAGATGAACACAAGTCACAACGAGCACCTCTTGTAACAACGGAAATCAAATGTGACTTGAGTATTATAAATTTAATATAGTTTTTTCCTTTCTTAAAATGTGAATACTTTTTTTGTACCCAGTGTGTGTGTGTACATACATACAGAAAGAGATTTTGCTCACAGCAACCTCCAATTCCTGGACTCAAGCGAGTCTCCTGCCTCTGCCTCTCAAGTAGTTGGGACTGCAGGGGCCCGCCACAACGCCCGGCCATTTTTTGGTTGCAGCCAACATTGTTGTTTGGCGGGGCCCGGGCTGGATTTGAACCTGCCAGCTCAGGTGTACGTGGCTGGCGCCTTAGCCCGTTGAGCCACAGGTGCCCAGCCAGATTGATTTATTTTAAGGAATTGGCTCATACCATTGGTGGGCTTAAAGTTAATAGGGTGGATCAGCAGCCTGGAAACTCAGACAGGAGTTGATGCTACAGTCTTGAGTTGGAAGGTTAGAAACTCAGGCAGAATTTCTATATTACCATATTGTGCCATATGGTCATCCTCTTCGAGGGATCTCAGTTTTTTTCTTTTAAGGCCTTCAGTGTATAGCATGAGGCACATCCACATTATGGAGCAATCTGTTTATTCAGCGTCTCCTGATTTAAATGTGAACACATCTATAATATACCAGATCCAGCTACTTGGGAGGCTGAGGCAGGAGGATTGTTTGAGGCCAGGAACTGGAGGCTACAGTCAGCTATGTCACTGGACTCTAAGCCTGAGTGATAGCACACGCCCCTGTCTCTATAAAACAAAACAGAACAAATAAAAAAAATACCTTTATAACAACTAGATTAGTGCCCAAACAACTGGGCACCTTGGGTAACATGGCCTCGCCAAGTGAACACGTAAGACTGTCACATCCTCTGAGTCCAACACTGACCAAAGACAGTGTAGGGTCCTGTGAAGTCAGGAGGGAACTTTAAAACCCTAGCATACCTTGTCTTTAAAACCTTAGTGGACCTTTTCTTCCAGTTTGCTCGTCACCTCCTCTAGAAGGTGCTCCTGCTCCCCGCTATGAGTTGTACAGCCTTCTCTGTGGAACCTGTGCCCGCTGCCTGCTTCTCTAACCCTGCATTAGTTATTTGTTCTAACTGTGTGATAATTCTTCAACTCTGTCTCTTTTTTTTTAACCATTTTAAGAATTTTTAATTGTGTAATTCAGTGGCATAAAGAACATTCATGTGTTCATGAACCATCATCACTTGCCATCTCCAGAACTTTTTCATCACCCCACACTGAAACTCTGCCCCCCTTTCATCCTTGCAACCAGGGCTGAATTGCACCTACTGTGCATAGTAGGTACTTAATAAATGCTTGTTATATGAAAAAGTTTCTGCTTTTGCAATTGCACCTGAGCCTCCCTCCCAATAAAGAAAGGAATTCAAGTTGCCAGGTAAACCTTGATGCCAAGACAGCCCAGCATCTGAGATGGCAGACAGCCTGCATGTTTGTATTAAACACTGAGCTTATCAAAACACACAGATCGTCCCCAGGGATGAGTAGTGCTCTTCTGTGTACTGTGCTATTAGAAACACATATTTTTCTCATTTACCATCAGATAGCAGCTATGAGTCACTTCCTCAGAAGGGGGGTTCGGATTAAGGATCTTGACATGGAAAGTTCCAGATCCAGCCCTCTGGGCTTGTCTGTTTTTCATTCCTTCCTTCACCTTATAAGCATTTATTGGGTGCACAGGGGTATGGTCCCAGCACCCAAGGAATTCACAGCCTACAGCCCAAGATTTCACTTATATTTTCCTAAAGAAATTCTAGGTTTGGCAGTGCCCATCACTTGGAGGGTAGGGCGCTGGTCACATATCCTGGGGCTTTTGGGTTTGAACATGGCCCCAGCCAGTTAAAACAACAATGGCAATTGCAACAAAGAAAATAGCTGGGCGTTGTGGTGGGCACCTGTACTCCCAGCTACTTGGGAGGCTGAGGCAAGAGAATCACTTAAGTCTGAGTTTGAGGTTGCTGTGAGCTATAACGCATGGCACTCTACCTAGGGCGACAGCTTGAGACTCTGTCTCAAAACAAAGTAAAAAAGAAAAAAAGAAATTCTAGGTTCACTTGATATTTTGCAATAAGGACAGGCAGTGAATCTTATCAGAGGTGTCATGATTTTTCATGACCTCATCTTTAAATCTGACACCAAGTCAAAGTTTTAGTCATTGCAAGGCTCTGGGCCATGTCAACTTCTCCTTATTTTTTTCATTTTAGATTCAAGTTCTTTATTACCACTCCAATTTTTGTGCCATTTTTTTTTTCTCTAGCAGAATATGATACCTAAGAATGCCCAATATCAGGCTCTAAATTCTGACCCTATAATCACTGGGAACTTAGTAAAATGAAAGGCAGAGAAGAAATTTTTTTCCTTTTCACCCTTTCTCTGGCCAATAATTCAAAATTTAACTTGGAAAACCAGGGGAGAAATAGAGTAAGGTTTCTTTTGCAATTATCATAAAATTAGTGTACTACAGAATTTTGGAGTACAAACCAGAAAAGAAATTTGTTCAGACCGATATTTTATAAAACCAAATAGGTCTCAAACTACAGAAAATCTCAGTTGCATATTGTGTTAATAAGCCCATCTGTGCAAAGACCCTTCTGAGCCTCCCTCTTGTGCTGGCCATGTGCCAGAGGAGCTTCAGAGGTGAGTGTTTCTTGGCATTGGTTCGATTCCATATGGTGACATGAGGACGTTTACCAGGAAGGTTTCATCTTCATTCTGTTGTTTTTATTACATTGTACAGCTTGGGAAAGCATAGCTCACAGGATGCATTCCTGATGTACTATAAAGGAAAGAAATTTGATTCAAGGCAGAGAGTTTTTAAAAATAATGTACAAGATTGAGTTGGAACACATTCTCCTTAGTCACTCCATCATAAGAATGGAGAAGCGAGAATCCAACGTACTCAATTCAAATATGAAGGCAGCAGACGATCTAATACAAGGTGGGGGGGAAGGGGCTCAGGGAGTGGGGAGGGGGAGGAGAGAGAGGGATAGGGCTTACAGGTATGACATACCTATTGGGGGCAGGACAGTTATAAGAGGGACTTTACCTAACAAATGCTATCAATGTAAACTAATTCTGTGTACCCTCAATGAATCCCAAACAATAAAAAAGTACAATAAAAATATCTAGATATTTCAAGTGCATTTTAGCTGTAGGTACTAGATTTTTTTGAAATTTTAAGTCAACAGAATCTATATTTTTTTTGCAGTTTTTTTGGCCAGGGCTGGGTTTGAACCCGCCTCCTCCGGCATATGGGGCCGGTGACATGAGGACAGGCACCTCCCAGTCAACAGAATCTAAAGAGCAGTTTTGACAACATGGCAGATGAAGTTAATATGACCACTCCTCAGTGGTATGCTGGTAAATATTTAACAACTAGCTCTTTTTTTTTTTTTTTGTAGAGACAGAGTCTCACTTTATCGCCCTGGGTAGAGTGCCGTGGCGTCACACTGCTCACAGCAACCTCCAGCTCTTGGGCTTAAGCGATTCTCTTGCCTCAGCCTCCCGAGTAGCTGGGAC
>CAUYON010073520.1:0-12227 GCA_963573935.1 Arctocebus calabarensis | reverse complement strand
TATAGTGATCAAGGAAATGCCATGAAGGATATCTGTAACAGTATGATCAAAATATTTCTGAATGTATATGAATCGTGCCCTGTGATTGCACCAATGTACATAATTATGATTCAATAAAATTATTAAAAAAAAAAAGAAAGGGAGTGACATGATTAAAGTTATATCATGGAACAATAAATTTTACTGCAGTATATAAAGTAATTTAGAGAGAACAAGAAATAGAGGCAAATAAAATGGCATGCAGTTACCATAATAGGAATGGATCACTGGGGTGGGAGCGGAACTTGGATGAGAAAAACCTTCGGTGTCAAAGGTTTTGGAATTGGCAAGTGAGATAAAGGCATTTCAATTAAATCAAAGTCAGGAGGAGAAACAGGTTGAGTAGGTATGTGGCTTAAAAGTTTTATTTTTTGATAAGTTGAATTTTAAAATATATAAGTGAGGTTATCTAAAAATTATTGGAAATGGTAATCCCAACTAGATTTTCCTATATTTACAAAGCCAAACTCTGTGGGTTCAAATCATAACTGGCTGCTTACTAGTGGTGTCAACAGGAACAGGTTAGTTAACCGTAATGTAACTCAATTTCATCATGGGAATGGCAGTACCACCGGCCTCATTGGGTTGTTGTAAAGACAAAATGATTCATTACTAGGACTTACTGTGGGATCGTGATTTTCAAGCAGTCTGCCATGAGAGGCTCTTTAGCATGTCACCAAAATTTTTAAAAATCATAAATTAAATTATTTTTGAAAGATCAAGGCACAGTAAATATGTTCTTTTTTTTTTCACTCTTTTTTGAGCAACATAATTTAAGTGTGCCATTGAAGTTTAAAAACTATTGGTTCAAGTGTGTGTGCCAGGAGATAAAAAAGTTGAGAAATACTGCTGTGGTAAGTAGTATTGTCAGTCACTGTTAGAGTGGTCTTCATCATTAATTGTTACTCATTCTTATAGTGTTTGCCACAAGATGCTAGCAAAAAACACCAGGGAAGAAGGAGAACCAAAGGAACACATTTCAAGATGGTTTATGAAGAGTCATAAATTTCCTACATAAAGAAAACAAAATATGTCAATAGATTGGGAAAGTAGAACCTTTACAACTATAGATCAGTAGAAGAATAAGGGCAGAACTTATTTCATAAGGGGTTAACAGATAAGAAAATAGAAAGTGGAGTCAAAAAGCAGTCTAGAATATTTGTTGAATATTCTAAAGCAGTTTAGAATATTTCAAAAAAATAAAAATTGGTACAAAAGGAAAGTAGCTAAAGTCAATGGGAAAAGAGAGAGAAAAATATATGAGACTGATTTTTGTATGTTACAAAAATGTGAACATATTGGTAAAATGAAAGCCTGGCTAGTAGAGAGAGAAAGTGAAAATGTAAACAAAAGAGAAAATATGAACGGGGGGAAGGATTACTTGCGGGTGTATGGGGGCTTCTTCTCTGCTAAAATAAATGAATATTCCAATTGCCATGACTTTATCATTATACATATAATGTGTAATGAAAAATATCACATGCACATCGAAATATACACAGTACATCAATTAAAAAACACAAAAGAGAATTAAAGAAAAAGGCAAAGTATAAACATAGACACATATTTTTAAATGCCTTTTTTTTTTTTGCAGTTTTTGGCCAGGGCTGGGTTTGAATCCGCCAACTCCGGCATATGGGGCCGGCGCCCTACTCCGTTGAACCATGGGCAATGCCCTTAAATGCTTTTTTTATTGTAAAAGAATGAAGGCTTATTAGAGAAAATCAGGAAATACAAAGAATATTCAGTTAGAGATAACTCATAATCCTACCACAGAATGTTATTCGAGTTTGGTTGTATAGCCGAATAGCCTATTTTCAAAACTGGGGTCTTCCCATGCTCCCTATATCATGCACATTCTCTTTGAAAGTGTCCTTCCCAATAAACACACCATGTCACGAGGAATTACAACAGTTTGACACTCTGGACGGTCTAACCATTTCCATGTCTCCTTAGATGGAGCAGCATCATTAGTGCTTCAGAGATCATGTTGATAAACAAGGTCTACATCTTAGACTTCGTTCTCTAGAATGAAAATAATGAAAGAGTATCCTGCACTTACAGTCTTAGTCCATCTACCGAACTGCTCTCCCGTCTCTCTGTACTAGTTTATACCCTGACCACAGTACCATGTTCTCACTCGCCTGCTTCAGGAAGAGCAGATTGGAAGGGAAGAGGCAGTGAAGGGAGCCTCGGCTCAGAAGAGCCACATTATGACAGAGGCAAGATTGTCCGAAATGCCACAATATCTGCTGGGCTTGAAGAGGAGCCTAATGGGAAACTGGGAAAGCCCTTTTCAAGACTTTCCAGGAAAGCACTTCACAAGAAAACCTGGGTGTACAGAGTGTATTTTTATTTTTAATGATTTATCCCCCCATTTGGATGAATTGCATCAATAGTTCACAAATGGAGAATTATGTAATTGTTCAATGATTTTGAATGGATGACAGCTATTAAATCTTTCTTTTCAATAAAAAGTACATGTCAACTTAGCAGTGTTCTATTTCCACAGTTATTTCTTATTAATTAATCAATAAATGCCTATCGGTCTACTGTGTTGTAGGTAATGCTGGGTGCAACAAAGGCACAAAGAAGTAACAGATTTCTCTTTTAATGGCGTGCAGGAGACAGTTCACGCACACTTCGAGAGAGTTGATATTTAAGCATATTTGCTTGAATGTTGGTGAAAGATACCTATGATTTTTTAAAAACATACTTTGTAATTGTTTTGTGTTGGAAGTTTCTTGTATTTGGCTCAATGAATTTATTTACATTGTTCACTGCCCCTTTGCGCTTTCATCTAACTAAGTTACTCCAAAAGTTTGAAGAGGGTTACACCCTGAAATATCTACACACACACTTCAGTAACCTGACTTGTTTGGGAAATGTTTCATCAGAATTACAGAATTTTCATTTTTAAATGACTATTATGATTGCAATTAATTACTAAAAGAAACATTTCCATATAGATAATCCAGTCTCTATTTTCAACATGTGACTTTATAATTCTGATTATTTACCTGCAAATGGTTCAAGGCTGAATTACAGAACTACAAACTTGGAATCATCAGATATGATGAGACAAGAGAAGTATGTTTGTTGGTCTTTGCGGGTATGACTGATGATAATTACTGCCTGAAAGTGAGGCTGAGGCTCAGAACACTGATAACAAGTGTAGGCGTCATCACGCTACCCCCATGTGACACTGCTTTTTGATTTGTGGCTAAAACCATTATTCGCCTAATAGTCCTTTATTAAAGGACTTGTTCTGTAAAATTTGGATTCAATCAAAAGGCGGCTCTCAAGTGTCCAGAAGGCCACCTGCAGCCCCAAGGTTGCACAGGATTTATGAATAACACAATCTCTTACCGTCACAGTTCTTACAGCTTGACTCAATGCAAGAGTAAAGTTACATCCCCCTTTTGTTTCCTCACACGGCTGCCTGGTCAACCCCACGGCCGGATCTGAGCCTGGAAACAACTCTTCAGCGAGCAAAGTGTGTCTGGGCCTCCCACAAGCTCCTCCTCTTCTTCACAGCCCCCTTTTCCCTTCTATCCTTAATCAAAAGTTTACTGTCGTAAATTGGTTTAATATGGTTGCAGCTTCAGCATCCCTTTTTGGCTGCATATGGTGGTACTCTGCCACCTTGGGCCTCGTTCAAATGCCCTTTCCTGGGTGTGGTGGTTTGTGATACGTGTATAGCCTGCCTGCTTCTTCTCTCTCTACCCCCAAACCCAACACACCCCACAGCTGTTGACCATGATGAACACGGGGTCAGCGCCTGAGTCATGTAAATGATTCCCCACTACACATGTATTTTCTTTAGCCAATCCATAAGCCCCATGGGAAAGTGTAAAAGCTGATAGTCACAGGATTTAATAAAGCATAAGCCCACACGGTCTCTTCTTGTTGCCTAGCTGCTGGGTGAACCCTTTGCTACCTCCACGCTTCCCTCCAGCCTCCAGCCTCCCCTCACTGCTCTCCCTGGGTTTTCTCTGTTCCGTGCATTTTGGTTTAACCTCATTATGTCTTACCTGACACACCTGAACCTGACCTTTCCCATCAAAGTCTGCCTACTGTGAAGCTGTCTTGACCTATTGATGTCTGCTCTGGACAGGGGGACCTCAAGATCAAGCTAGAAAGAAACCACAGCGATAAAAACCACAGCATTTAGTTCACACGTGTAAATTGATGTCAGTGTATGGAGGTACGTGCCTTCTTAACAGAGAACATTTCTCATATCCTTCTGAAAACCAAAGTGAAAATGATGTTTATTTTGAGCAGTATGTAGTTTTCCACAGCTGTGTATTTTTGTTGTCTTGATAACAATACGAGTTATTGTGTTTCTTCTTAAGTCGAAAGGTCTTAGTTAAATTTACCAAATCTCTGTGCACCAGAATGTAGATATCTGAGTATCATCTAATCCTTTTCCCAGATAGCTGAGTGTCTTCTAGCCCTTTTCCCAACTATTTTATTGTAGGAATTTCTAAGTTAGACTTTTCTAGTTTCTAAGTTGGACTTTCTGTGTCACACAAACGAGCATCAACGTAGTCAATTTGAAACATGTGATTGATGCTTTTGTCTCTTTCCATTTTCACCTGAAGTCCTTTTACGTTGAATCATGACTGTATTAATATGTAGAAACACCTTTCTCAGCCAGGACTTCCTCAATTTCTATACAGGAATTTGAGGTGGCAAACTTTCTTCTATTTTCTGGACTCTTTTTTCATCTTTCCTCTTTAATGAATTCCTACCCAATTACGATGATTCCCTGGTATCCAGGGCAAATCTTGGCTCTTGATGAGAGAGATTTGGGAATCCAACATACTAGAGGCCCTCTAAACATTTTCCCTGAACTTGTGTCCTAGTCTGCATTCCCAGACCAGGACCCGCCTGTTTCAACTTTCTCATTCATTAGTCTGGACATGGTCTGGACATAGTCTCCCTCCAATGGTCTGGCCTTGATCTTGCCATTCTCCTGTCAACCATGAATTCTTGCCTTGAAACTCCAAGCTACTGCTGCTATTTGCTGAAAGTTTGCCTACTACCCAAATCCTGTGGTACTGTGTCTGTGTGCATGGAAGAGATATTTGTTCTCCCAGATGATGGGGCTCAGATCCCTTGCTTTACCTATTCACTTGTGTCTTTCCATAAATTAGGTTTTATCATGTCTCAAAGATGACGAATGGCTACTCCTCTGATTCAGAACACCATTTTTGCTTCTATGGAGTATTACGGTACTATGAGTCTTACTAGCACTGATAGTCTCTTGTCCAAATTTCCATGATCCTCCCTATTACTTAGTGCCCCAAGAAAGTAAGACTCAGGCTATCTCCATATTTGTGTTTAAGCCTGGTGCTATTCTAAGTGCTTTACAAATATTAACTCTTTTAATGTGTCCAACTCTATTATATTAGTTCTATAGACTGAAAAAAAAAACTTAGGTATAGAGATGTGTAGAAATATGTCCTACCTAGAACAAGGGCAGAATCATAATTCGACCCAGCATTCTTTTAATTTTATTTGAGCAGTTTTTGGCCAGGGCTAGGTTTGAACCCACGACCTCCGGCATTTGGGGCCAGCGCTCTATACCTTTGAGCCACAGGCACTGCCCTTGACCCAGTATTTTTATTCAACCCCTCTGAATAATAATTTCAGTGTTCTTATTCAACCTCTGATTATTATCATCTCTTCACCTGGTCAAGGATATTCATAAACATTCAACAAGGTGTAAGGTGGTAAGAACACTCTGCGTTTACTATGTACATTAAAATAATTCTATTTTTCTCTTTGAATGCTAAATCTTATTTGGCCAGATTTTTTTTCTTTATATCTTTGGCTATTAGTGACACTAGTGATTTTTTTGCATCCAATCTATTAAAATCAGATAGTTCATGATGTACTACCTTGAAATAATGAGTCTATGAGAGGAAGATAGTTAAGCATAGCAGAGGCAGGTGTGAAATAGCACAGGGCCTGGAAATTAAGACCTGCATTTTATATGTAGCGATTAAGAGATCAGGTGGAAGCTGTCTGAGCTCAGAGAAGGCGACACAGCAGGAGAGAGGGGAGGCATGAAAGGAAGACTCGTTTCAGCCTGTGCAGAGAGAGCAGCTGGTGAGCTCTGTACCCCGCTTGTGCCCTTTCAGCATGTGGGTGCCACTATTATTAATTGATCACTAGTGCCACATAAGGAGCATATGTAATTTAGTAGCACACCTCTCCCATTGGCTTGACTTAATGTCAAGAGATGGGAAGAAGGGAGAGATATTCAAGAAAATACCCAGAAAGAGACTTTTTTTCAGGAAAACCATTTATGTAACTTCAATTTCGCTTTTATAATATTCACTTGTGGTGTTTGAATGCGACAAGGTTGAAACCTGAACAAGGTTTCTGTTAAATTATTTATCCAGATTAGATCTAAAGGCAGATTAATATGTGAAACTCTTCTTATCATCACTGAGAGAGAAACATTATAACATTATCCCCCAAATGGCAATGATTAAAAAAATGCACTGTACTGTGGGGAGGAAGTGTCATTCTCCTTGTTGTGTTTTTAATATCTGCAAATATGATCTCCGTGGCATAAAAAACACCAGGACTATGCTATTTCACGTTTGTGGTTGTGTACAACTTTACCTCCTATTGATTTATTTGATTAGTTAAAAATGAGGGTTAAAGGTGGCATTTGCTGGAAACATCAGGTCAATTACCAAGACTGCGATGCTTCCTGAACTTTGGAGGAGTCTTGAGAACAAAATCCTTCCTAAGGAATCTTTTTATCGTCTCTCTGCTTCCTCTATTTATCTAGAAAAGTATAGATCCTAGGAGAGGGAATGAAAGAAGGGGACAAAGTAAATGAAAGTCTTGCTCTACTTAACTGTGACCTTGACTTCCATTTGAACTGCATATTTTCCAAAGGTATCACTCCTGTACACAAATGGCCACCCAAAATATAAGATGATTTTGCATTGTCCTAGTCGCCGTGTCTATCCATGAGACAACCAACATTGGCTACACTTATGGATTCTGCATCATTAAATGAAGCAGACACAAAACCCCGGGCATCCTGTGTTAGCTCTGGTTATATCCTTTTTGTGGCAGGTATGCTTGGCATGTTATATCTGCATTCATGGCTGATAATTTATAGAAAAAGGAAATAGTTGTTTTTTCAAAGATTAGTTTTTATTAGTTACTAAGTACATACTCTGTTACAACAAAAAAATAAAACACATCAAACTGTAGATTGAAAGGAAAAGAATTTCATTTTTTTACTCTTCTTTTTAAAAAAAATTCAGATTCATACGATGGTACAAATGATTAGGTTCCATTGCTTTCCATTGCTTGTATTTCTAAGGTAACGTTCAAGCTGTTGTTGAGGCAATCAGGCCCTTCATCTGGGGTACGCTGCACACCTCACCATGTGTCCATGAGGGGGGAGCTCATGGAACCCCCTCCCTCCTCTTCCGTCTCCTTTCCATCCCCCTCCCCCCTTGAATATACTTGTGTTATTCTTGTGTGGATATGTAGTTGTTTCTCTATTAGATTCATATTAATATTGAGTACATTGGATATTTGCTTTTCCATTCTTGTGATACTCAGAAGAATGTGTTTCAACTCCCTCCAGATAAATATAAAAGATGTAAAGTATCCATCTTTTTTATAGCTGAATAATATTCCATGGTATACATATACCACAGTTTATTAATCCGTTCATGGGTTGATGGGCACTTGGGTTGCCTCCATGTCTTGGCAATTGTGAACTGAGCTGCCATAACATTCTAATTAGCAAATGAACTTGTGGTGAAATGATTCATTTTCTTCTGGGTAGATATCTGGTAGTGGAATTGCAGGATCAAATGGAAGGTCTACAGTTAGCTCTTTGAGGATTCTCCATACTTCTTTCCATAGAAGCTGTATCAATTTGCAATCTTACCAACAGTGTACAAATGTTCTGAAAGGGATTTCAGGTGAAAATCAGATGGCATAAATCATTTGGATCCTTTGGCTCCATTATATTACCATTCAGGTGAAGGTTTGGGCAAGCAGGCAGTTCTCTACATCTTCCCCTTTGCTCCCGAGTATGGCTATCTTTGAACCTTTCTATCTTCACAAAGAAACTGTGCAAATTGCCTTCCATCCAGAGATTTACCCAGGGTGCATGCTGGATTGCAGGATGTCTAGGGGTCGTAGGTTTCTGGTGTCTTCTCTATGTTGAAATGCAATGAGTGAAAATTATCTTAAGAAATACTGTGTTCTCAAATTGGAGTACTTACATGCTACTAATCTATATAGCTTTCACCTCTTTTACCCAATTACAGTGTTAAGACATTTGTGTTCTACACCTGATAGATCCAACTTGTACTTGCACTATGACCCATAGGTGTGGTCCCCCCCGACCCTCCCTCTATCACCCCACCCCCCTCCCTTCCCCTGTCTCTTCCCTTCCCTCCTTCATCCTGGACTATAGTTGTATTACATTTTTCATATACAAGTGTGAGTGATTATAACTTGGTTTCACAGTAGTGCTGAGTACATTGGATATTTTTTTTCCATTCCTGAGATACTTTACTAAGAAGAATATGTTCCAGCTCCATCCATGTAAACATAAAAGAGGTAAAGTCTTCATCTTTTTTAATGCTGCATAGTATTCCATGGTATACATATACCACAATTTATTAATCCATCCAATTTGTACAAATAATCAACACATCAAATCCCATAACGGCATAAATGTATGTATGATCTTTGTACAAATGACTTAATAAAAAAAAATACTAAAAAGAAAAAGAAAATGTACTTCAAAAAGACACAGGATTTGCTAAACAAAAAAAAAAAAAAAGAAGAAATACTGTATTCTCCCTATATCAGCAGTTCTCAACCTGTGGGTCATGACCCCTTTGTAACAATCAAAATACTCCATCCAGCATATCAGATATTTACATTATGATTCATAACAGTAATAAAATTACAATTATGAAGTAGCAAGGAAAATAATTTTATGGTTGGGGGTCACCACAAAGTGAGGAACTGTATTAAAGGGTCACAGCTTTAGGAGGCATTAGGAAGGTTGAGAGCCATTGTCCTATATGGAGATCAAATTATCAATCATCTGATCATTTGGGATAGGGTAACTATTAAAATTAATGAATTATTTGTGGTATATGCAGAAATGGTCACATATCTGACTCTGAGGGCCCTTTCTAAGCTGGTTCAAATTTATTTCTCTTGTGTGAGTGTCCAGCACACTCTGCAAACCGTGGCCTCAGAACCCACCTTATTTCTGTTAGTGGTATTTGACCTCTGGAGTAGATCATTTTCTAAATAACCATCTTCCTCTGAGTGACAAAAATATTTATGGAAATAATAACATAATCATAAATAATGATTCAGATGTTTTCCTTCAGTTTTATAGCAGATAATTAAAAGTAAAAATTAATTTTAAAGGAATTATTCAAATTTTATAAAACATTTTACCTATAAATGAAAGTTTGCACCTAAAGAAAAATATTACACCTTATGATTATACTTTGCTGTTTCATTTTTAAACTTTAAACTCAAATATAAAATTATATATATAATTAAAATTCAATCGTAACTTCAAGACTTGTTTAAATCATAGACTCAACCCAGCCCCCAAAATTTTGAGAGTATTAGTGGTACAAATTGCCACCTAATAGTTCCAGTGAAGCTTAGGACCAGTTTAGTTGGTTTTATTATTGTTTTTCATTTGTTCCTTTTCCTCCTCATTGCACACTGAGACAGATGCCTCCACCGCCGGCCATGGTACCACTCTGTACGAAATCCCCAGGGGCTACCATTAGCATCTTCTATGCTTTTCCACATAACTGCAAGTCCTTTAGGTCAAATGAGTAGTTTTGGGTGCAATGTAGCTGGTCACTGTTCCCCGTTGTCTTCACCATGGGCCTCTTTCCAATGGCAATATACATAAGCCCTCTTCAGGGGATTACGGCTTTTCCTACAAACATTTCTTGCGAAAGTCATCTGTGTAAACTTGAGTGCTGTATAACCTGACAACCAGCCCAGGGATAATCCTGCACATGACGTGATTTATCCCCATGTTTCCTCTGGAAATCGGCTTAGCCCAATTCTTGACACCAAGTTTCAGAACTGAGAAACCCGGAACATTTTTCTGCCTGTAGCTTGAATAAAGGAGACGTTTCACTCATCCAGATTGAATGCATTAAAATTATGCATAGATAAAAGTCTGATCATCTAATGTTCATAGTGAAGCCATTACCTCTACTGAAGAAAAACAGAAAGTGGAATACCTAAAGAAGATGTTCACGAACATCATGTTAATCACTCTCTTGTGGGTTAGGACACAGTGAGCCAGTGAGACTGAAATGTGAAAATGAGTCCTTACCAAGAAGAGGCCTAAACCAATATGGCTGAAATAGATTACTTGTGTGAACTTTATCATAGCATAGCAATGGGAATTTTTATCTGCTGAGTCTTGATATTATTATTGTTAAGCCAGGGATCTAACAATCCAAAAACCAGAGAGTTGCCATGACTGTGTGCTTTTCAAACACTTCTTTACTGGCTATAAACAGCAGGTAGCCATGTAAGGGTTCTCCTCTTTTAAAGACATAGATTTAAAAGAGTCGGGGGTAGGGGATGGTGTCGGCAGGACACACATGGGTGAACTCATTAGTTTGAGACACCATTGTGTGAATTCCAGAAGGATGAGAACCATGAAGCCAAGTTTAGTCAATATATTTATTCATATGTAATGCTTCTGGCAAGGCACCAGAAAAGGACACCTTAATCTGGATAATGGATCTCCATAACAAAAGAAAATAATAAGTAAATGTATAAAATCACTCTTGTCTAAATAGTTTAGGAAATCGTAATCATTCGTTAAATTTGGGAACTTCGGTTCATCACCAGTTTAACCCTTATACTCCACTAAATATAATTGTCATGAAAATGGGATTAACATTGATACTTCACATGCATAGTGTCTCTGTTATGTGTTGTATGCACAATTATTATATATGGGTCATACGCACATATGCATATATTAAAGTCAAATAAATTGCTTAATCATTCACATTGAGTTTCTTGATTTATTGATATGTCCATGTTAATTGGAATACAGTTTTTTTTTTAAGAGTCACAATTTGTCCCCCTTTCTGGTTCCTTGGGTCTTGCCAACTACAGGAATCACTTGGCCTTACAGTACAGCACTGATGGGAATAACTTTGACCTACAGCCAGGAAGGAAGACTCTCAAGGCAAATGGTTTGGGGTCCAACATCAAAAGCTTTGAGCTTGAAGCCTGATGACTGAATATTTCTCTTGTTCCTTAGCCTAATCTTAAGATCAGTAATGGACTTAGATGGGGCTCCATTAAGAATATTTCTCTCTTTCTTTCTTTTTTTTTTTTTTTGAGATTCACTCTTGCCTTGAGTAGAGTACGGTGGCATCATAGCTCACAGCAACATTGAACTCTTGGAGCTGAAGTGATCCTTTTACCTCAGCCTCCAGAGTACCTGGGACTACAGGCACCTGCTGCAATGCTTGCCTCATTTTTCTGTTTTTAGTAGTGATGGGGCCTTGCTCTTGCTCAGGTTGGTCTTGAACTCCTGAGCTCAAGGAGTCTACCTGCCTTGACCTCTCAGAGCAGTGTTTCTTGACGTAGCTCAAGGACCAGACGTTGGAGCGGGAAAGACCCTCCTGAACCCTTCCCCTGATGTTTCTCCTCCTTCAATCCCTGCAATTCTATTCTCGACTATTGAGTTTGTTTTTTTGCTGTGGATTACATGGCATCCTTAGCTTTCACAGAGTAGGTGCAAATAGATATTTGATTTCACGGTGCCCAGAATTCTAAATCTTCTGCCTTGTTACCTCGGTTGCCTCCTGGATGGGATGTCTCTTGTTTTTTTTTTTTTTTTTATAGCTTATTACTTGCCTTGATCTTAACTCTTCCATGTTGTAAGGATTTGTCTACCTAGAAAATCTTACCAATAAGCTTTGGTATCCAAAGTTTGAGGACCTTTTACCAATCTCTCTCTTGTTTTTTTTTTTTTTTTTTTTTCAGTTTTTGTTTTTTGCTGGAGCCAGGTTTGAATCTGCCACCACCCATATAAGGGCCAGTGCCCAACACCGTTTTCCCACAGGCCCCGCCCCCCGTTTCCCAATATCTTAAATTCACCCATAACA
>CAUYON010073519.1:0-72620 GCA_963573935.1 Arctocebus calabarensis | reverse complement strand
GGCAGCTGCAACCAAAAAATGGCCAGGCGTTGTGGTGGGTGACTGTAGTCCCAGCTACTTGGGAGGTGGAGGCAGGAGACTCGCTTGAGCCCAGGAATTGGAGGTTGCTGTGAGCTGTGATGCCACAGTACTCTATCCAGGATGACAGCTTGAGGCTCAGTCTCCAAAAAAATACAGGAAGTAGGGAAGATTGTCCAGAAAGTTGGTGACATAACTATATATTATACTTGTGAAGAGAGGAAACATCATATACATAAACTAAATGCTTGAAAAGGGTAAAACCTTAAAGCTGTAGTATTGAAATGATTATCAATTTTCAAAAAAAAATTTTGTTTTGATAGAGTCTCACTTCATCACCCTTGGTAGAGCTCCATGGTGTCTTAGCTCAGGGCAACCTCAAACTCTTGGGTTCAAGTGACCCGTTTGCCACACAGCCTCCCAAGTAGCTAGGACTACAGGCATCCGCCCAATACCCGGCTATTTTTAGAGACAGAGTCTCGCTCTGGCTTAGGCTGGTTTGGAACCTGTGAGCTCAGGCAATCCACCCATCTTGGCCTCCTAAGTGCTGGGATTACAGGCATGAGCCACCATGCCTGGCCCTCAAAAAATATTTTCAGGGCGGTGCCTGTGGCTCAAAGGAGTAGGACACTAGCTCCATATACTGGAGGTGATGGGTTCAAACCCAGTCCAGGCCAAAAAAAAAAAAAAATTTAATAGCAATCTGTAGTATTGGGAAGACACATAGCAAGGTTATCTCACTTTATATAAAAGACATGAAAAAAACTTAAAAAATAAAGTTGAGAGTATTTCAAATGAACTCTGGAACGGTAATGCTAGAAGATGTAGTTTTATAAAAGCTGTCTTAGCAGGTACAGGGTGATCACATAAAGTGCTGTGCAGGGCAGCAGCACCTTCTGCGTCAGCTCTCTGCAGGCTGACCCGATTTACTAACACTAACAATTTACATTGTAGACAGGATGCCAGGGAACAGAAGTGACGAAATTCTAACAGCTAAACCTAGCTGCTGATTCTTCCCAGTACTTGGCAGGTCTTCGACAGATACTGCTGGAATGAATGCCCGTAGGACCACCCAAGTGACTACAAGAAGCTGGTCAGCACGTACCGGTGGTCAACATAAGGAACTAGCCTACTGTCCTGATACGCACTTTTCCAGTCTGTGAAAATCCGGTCAACCTCAGGAGGTGGTCAGCTGTGGAGGCCCTACTGTAATTTCCTGAAGCCTCTGACTCCATAGGCGCCACGCCCCACACTGAACACCGATCTAGAGCGATGAAAACCACAGCATTGCGTGCCAACACCAAGGCTATTAAACGGCGATACTTCATATTCATTGTGCACCTACTTGTATTGCACAGGGCAAGGTCAACAGCTGTACCCTCTACTCTTGGAGCTTGCAGTTTAGACAGACAGAGATTTAACAGAGATTCTCACCAGACACAATCTGCTCTCCAGCAGCCTCCTAATTTATAATCTCTTTCCTGCCTTCTGTGTTATTCTGTCTCATCTGTGGTTCCCAGAGCTGGTCACTCGACTGTCTTGCTTCACTTTCCTCCTGCGGAAGCTCCTCGTGTGAGCTGCCCCGAGTCCGATACCGTGTGTGGCCTGCACCCCACCCTTCAACTACTTACTAATTACCCTTCACATCTCAGCTGAAAGGTCCCGTCCTAAACCCAGCTCAGGTGCCTCTTTTAATCGGTTGTGTTTCCCGCGGCTTCAGAGCACACACCTCAGCTCGTAATTCTATGTTTTATTATTATAACTTGATTCATGAGTATGCACTTAGCAAAGTGCTTATAACCAAATATGTATTTAAATAAATGTATAGCACTTATACTTAACACACTCATAAATAACGTGAGCAGCCTAGAGCCAAAATCAGAGTACTACACACGTGAGACCAAAAAACTGTAGCAAAATTATAACCAAACTTCAATAAAATTTCAATTAACTAAAATGCGGGGGGCGGGGGAGTGGAGGGGACAAAGGGAAATGGCTTTTAGAAGAGTGAAGTCCTGTGAAAACAGATTGCCTTTAGGGATTTAGTGAAAAAGGCAAATTCCAGGATTATGTTCTGAGCCTGGCCAGAGTAAGGCAAATCTCTTGGGCCTACTGAAATAATAATTATATTGCAGTACTATAAGAAATTTAATCCTGAATCATTCAGACATGAAGCATTATTTTATTGCACAACAGAAAAGTAAACTAATGTGCTTCAGAATTTTTTCAGAAATAGCATCTCTAATTGAGCAAAAAAAATAATAATAATAATAATTATCCATAAAACCCTTAAGTATGCCCATTTGGCCAAGTCATATACATTTTTAGGCAATATCCACATAAAATAGTATATAAAACTGAGGAAAAATAGAAATCTTTCTGAAAGTAACCAAAAAACGGATACTTGCTCAGTTAATTTTTACATGGTGGTCAAATCTATTGAGTTTTTAAATATTAGGGCAATTGGTGGGATTACACCTACGGTGCATCTTAGCAGAGTACTGATGAAACTTATTAAATGTAGAATATCGATGTCTTCATATAGTGATTAAGAAAATGCCATGGAAGCTATCTCTAACAGTACGATCAAAATATTTCTGTTTTTATATGAAGTAAGCACATTGTGCCCCATGATTGCACCAATGTACACAATTATGATTTAATAAAATTATTAAAAAAATAACATATGTAGTATACCCTTATTTTGTTACATGTATGTACATCCATATAGACCTTCGTTAAACATTTGGTTCATGTGTCCTAGCTTTCTATAATGCACCACGCTGGTTTTATAAAATACTTAAAAGATGTAATTAATATAGATGACTTCAGAAGTGTTGAGTCTGCAGGACAGGGTGAATGATTTTATGTGGGGTTTAGAGAAGAAAGGACTAATGATGCCTTTGATATTTATGCTTTTAGTAGAGTAAGACTTGGCAACGTCCCCAATTAGGGCAGGAGAGGAAGTCTGGGTATGAAGGTCATGATTCTAGGACATGTTAGTTTTGAGAAGGTTGTGAAATAGCAAGGTAGAAGTGCAAAGCTTATATTGGATATAACAATCTAATAACAGGAACACCCAGATAAGTCCTGTGGCCAGTCTACTCCATGGTGATGTGTGTAAAGTTCAATACCATTAATAATTTAATGATAGTCTAGTCTTCATTGATCCTCTTAAGTAATAGAAGAAGGGATGTTTTTATTAGTTCAAAATTAAAGATACTTTGAAAAATGCTTCGTTCTCTCCTGCCATTATCCTTATGTCCTACAGCTGTTCAGAATCCTTTTCTTTGTTTGATCTCTCAATCTATCAAAAATGAAAGAGGAGGACAAGTTCTCATGGTTACTCCATATGTGCTGCTTATCTTTCTCTCACTCATATAATACTTGCTTCAGTGCCAAGAATCTTCACCATGTCCTGCCCTTTAGTACTGGCTCCCTAGCTGGTGTTAAAAGCCTTCTCACAAAGGTCTGCCAGGCCTTTAGGGTAACGGAGGGATGCTCTCTCAGTCTCCTGAGCCCTTGTCTCATCTTGGATGGGACAGCATGTCTCTCGATGGCTTTTCTTATTATGTGCAAAGTAGAGAATTTATGAGGAAAAAAGTTCTTTATTACAAAAGTTACTATTTATATTAAATACTTACTATAGTCCAAGCATTGTGCTAAGTGCTTTACATGCATTACTTTACTTAATATTTGGAAATTTTTTAACTATTTGGCATTATTAATCTTATTTTTTGAATGAGGAAATCAAGCTTTGGAGAAGTAATTTGTTTCATTCAAAATGTAGCTAAGCTCTAAGTAGTGAGTTAGAAATTGAGGCTATATCTTTATTTTGCCTAACCTGAGTATCGTCATCACGCTGCTCACTGCTCAGTCCAAACTAATATTATCCTCATCCATTAAATGATTCCAAGCATATTCATAGTGTGGCAGTCCACTTAGCAAGTTTCTTCTTAGCCTTCAAAAAGATGCTCAGGAGTAATATAACACAAAGAACAGATTTGAGATAGGTTGGCATAGAGATAGAAATCGAAAGATTCAGGATTGACTGAGATCATCGTTTCTAAGAGAATAAGGGCCAAGAACATAGGACAAGCAATATAAACATAAAAGTATCTGGTGGCAGAAAAAATAAGGCAACATCCCCCAGGAAAAGAATACAGGAACACACCTATACACATCAAGGAAGACACAGAATGTTTCATGGAAGAAGGAATGACGCAGCAATATGGGGTTTGGAAACATGAATTTGAATGATGTATAACAAGATTGTTGGTGACACATGAACAGCATTCCTGAAGGAATGCAGCAGAAACCACCCTGGCATTAGCACACCTCTGTGATCCCTTTCAATTGCCCATACAGTGCCCTTCACCTACCTTAAAAATCTTTTTCTAAAGTTGCATAAATTCATAATAAGGACTTCCCAATTAGATCACTTGTGCATGAAAATTGAAAAGGAATTTCTAGAGAATGTAAATTTTGTTCGATGATATCATAAAATTATATAATCAGGACAAAACCAAACTTGATTAAAAAATAAAACTATTTTAGTCGGAAATGAGTAGAAACAATTAGATGCAATCACTCCTTATCATAAGGACTCTGGAGGTATATATGCACAGTACAGTCCTAAAAATCTGACAGCTTGATGATGCCAAAATGAAAGTACTAGAAATAGAGCTAATTGAAAAATATACTCTAATTTGTATGTTCCAAGTAAACCAGGGCACATTTTGTATATATATATTTTTTTGATTAAATTTTTATAGTGAAGAAAGATAAGGTAATAAAAATAAATTCTGTGGGGAAGAAAACATTCAGTATTGCTTTGCAATTTGCCAGATGTTTCCTGGAAATTTTCCCTCTTCCAATGTCTGTCAAATTAATAATTTCCAGGGGGCCAAGCTGTAATGAAAGTGAAATTTGCTTGCAGAGACAATAGCTTTGAAAAAACAACAGCAAACACTCATCATCATATTAAAAGTCATGAAATAACAATAGTGCTAATTTTAAAGTCTATTTCTAGTAAGAACTATCAAATATGGAAATAGATTGAAAAGAGAAGTAGGTTTGTGTTTGCCATATATCTTTAAGTTTTGCCCTCCTTGAAATGCATGCATCATATTGGGAATTAACAAATGGGACCATCTTCATGTAATAATAAAAGGGTAGTGATAGCCAAGTAAAGTATATATTTGGAAGTTGGGGAAAAACATACATATTGTCTCTACTAAAATCCATCTGTCTGACTAGTGTAAACGTAAATCCAAAATTCTATCTCCTTGTAGTATCTTGCAGCCAGGCATAGGGAATGTTAAAGGTGCCTTTATACTTCCTCTGACATCTGTAGAGAAGACTTGGCAGTTCGGAAGAGAAGGCAAGTCAGGGGTACACTCTGAGAAGGAGGAGGCCTTGCTGTCCATTCCCTACTGCCAGCTAAAAATCTCTGTGAATCACAGAAGGATCTTTGGCAACGTCAGATAAAGGTAGGAACCATTAGACGAGATGTTTACACCTTCTCTTATATGGCAATCTACTAATTGGAGAGTTCAGGGGCATGATAAAAAAGAAAGAAAATAAATGAGCTATTAAAATTGGAAAAAAAAACATTCTCAACATCCTATCATTTTTAATATGCACTAAACTTGAATTTCGGCACATATTTTTGCAGTAAGATCGTATTTCATCATTTATTAAACCCAAAGGAAAATTGTTTAATGCAAGAAGTCATAGGACAGTTTATGCAAACAGAGGAAGCAATCAGATTCAAAAGATGGGTTAAGTTAATGTCTTCTGGTGACTGTAATGATCTGAAGTACAAAGCAGACGCCTACAGAAGTTCCGGGTCCATTTCAAGTCACGAAGCCAGAGGCACATCAGCTCAGTGAAGGGGTGTCACTTCAGTAAAGGGCAACCAGCATGATGTCATATACTTTTTCAGTTTAAGAGATTATCTTGATGCTGAATTCATTTGATAGATTGTTCCTTTTGTCGAGAAACAAAAAACAAAATACTGGAAGGCTGGTTTAATGCAGACTAATCTAATTTTGCCAACAAAAAAATATGAATGGTTGTTTCCAAAGGATTTATGTGATTCAGCCCTAATGTGTCCAGTGATTTTTAGAAGGCACTGGCATCTTTATCTTGGCTTTGTATAGATTAATAGTCTCTACTGGTAAAGTTCTTTGAAGCCTTGAATAAAATGCTGACCGAAGTTCAATGTCTGATTATTTATCTTATTTCATCTTTTCATCTAGCATATTGGTTTTCAAAATGTAACTCTACAGATTGCATACCATATGTTTTCAAGTACAGGACTATTTTCTAATAGAAGTTGCTTCTTATGTTCAATAGCAGAATTAATTCTCTGCAGGATACTATGAAATTTTGGAATGCCATTATAATAATTTGTAAGAGATGACACTTTCTTCTTTCAGAAGAAATACTTTCCTAAATGGAGAGAAAGAATTTGTAAATTTTACCCCTTAAGACTGGGAAATGTGCCTAAGACTATTAAAATGATGTAAGATGAAGTATAGATTGATAGATTGCCTTCACCATGACATTGGATCAAAAAGAAAGGGTTTAACTACAAAGGTATCACAAGAGGGAATTTTTTTCATCTTATGGAACTAACTGTTCACTATCACAACTTCGTGATGATTACAGGAGTCTATACAAGCCTTTAAACTAATAAAACTTCACATAGAAGAATATGCTATAATACATACATGCATGCTATAATACATACATGTAATAAAATAGAGGTATACATGCATAGATATACATTTTCAAACGTGTTGACCACTTAAATAGGAGAACTTATTTATACATAAATTATATCTCAATGAAAGTTATTAAAAATATGATCTTGTTATTTCCCATATATCCAAACCTACATAAGTACAACATAAATATTTGGTAATGTACCTGTCATGATGAGAACAAATAAATCGTTTATGCAATGCACACAGTGCAATGGGTTTTATTAATAACAAATATACAATCTTCCCCTTCAAAATATTTAGTAATTTTAAGTAAGAAAACCAACATAATAATTACTGATAGCTTTTTTAACTAATTGGAAGTACAAATCACAATTTTCCTTTTATACAGATTAAACTTTTACACTTAGTCCTCTGATTGCTTTCTTTTAGGATTTCAGATTCTAGAATTATTACTGGGAAATAATCTCCATACCCAAGTTTAACACAGGAATTTAATTTATGTTAACTAAGTCTTCCTGTATATAGCAAGACAGGACTCAAGCAATCCATTTATTTCTATTGTGAATATTTTATTACTTGCTGATGAGTGATATTTTTGTTTTCTTCACTATATCAAGTTTTCCTTTAATAACTTAATTTTCTTCTACCACTTTTCTTTTTCAAAACTGCTACGAATTATTATTTGTATGGGACACTAGTCATCATAGACATTTTATGTCCTTCAGGTTCTCGTTAGACAAGACAATTAAAATGATATCTTTGTGTACTGCATTAAAGAAGTTTCATGTTGAAACATAAAAAATCTCAATTTATTAATTCAAAGAACTAAAGCTCTCATCAATAAATATGCCTTCTATTTTCAAATTATCACTGCGAAAGGCATATTGTAGGTTTACAAAATAATTCAAGTGAACACAGTTGCAGACTAGAGATGATTATTAGTTTGATTAGGTGAGTTATCTGTTAAAGGGCAACCAGCTTGATCTTCCAAACCAGTGGGCAAAGAGAACATTTTGGAAAACGCTTTATCTGTATCAACTTCTATTTGGAAAATTACTTCTCAATTGCTGTGTTCATTTTTAGGTTTCTCTGTGTGTGTTTCCAAACTTCATCATTTATGGTCATTATGTGCTTGCAATTATTAAATAACTCTGAGTTTCCACTATTACATTTATGACACTGATAATCTAATGTGTGTATTTCATTAATTTCCATTTATTTAAATATTAGTGAGGTTGAACACTTCTTTGTCATGCATTTATTGGCTGCTTGTTTTTCTTAATTTCTGAATTCATATAATAATTATTGATATACAGTGAAATAAAAAAAAGCATTTATGTCTTTGTGGAGCTTATAGTCTAATAAATGCCTATTCAATGGTCTTTGATTATTTTCTATATGTACATTTGTTATTAACATATGAATAATTTGCCAAATTAGTATTTTTTATTTAAGTTTGATCTTCATTCAATTTGTGTAATCTTTAACCCATTAATGTTTCCCCAGGATAGTTTCTGAATTACATATTGATGCTTAGAAAAAGGTTTTCTACTTACATTTATCTGATGATTTCATCGGATTTTTTTTTTTGGTTTTGTGCTTTTATTTGTTTGTTTTTTAATTTATAGTAATTTTTGCTACAGTAAAAATTATTTTATTTGAAAGGAAGGATTTCTAACTTTTTAAAAAAGTCCTCTATTATTGAACTAATGGTAGCAATCTTTTAATAGAGTAATCCTCTCTCCTCATTGACTTAAAATAACTATTTTTTTTTAATAGAGTTTCACTTTGTCACCCTGGGTAGAGAGTCATTGCATCATAGCTCACAGCAACCTCAAAATCCTGGGCTCAAGAGATTCTCTTGCCTCAGCCTCCAAGTAGCTGGGACTTACAGGTGCCCACCACAACACCTGGCTATTTTTAGAGATGGGGTCTTGCTCTTCCTCAGGCTGGTCTCAAACCTGTGAGCTCAGGCAGTCCGCCCACTTGGGCCTCCCAGAGTGCTAGGATTATAAGTGTGAGCCACTATGCCCAGTCTTAACATTTTTATTTTATTTTTATCACATATCACATTTTTAAAATGTTATATTTCTGTATTTGTAATACCTCTTCACTTGCATTAACTTCTACATTTTCCCACTCATTCTGTGCTTATTTAATTGTCTAGCATTATTGCATATTTTAGTATCCAGTTACTCTTTAGTATTCTTCTTTTAAAAGTAACAAAATTATGTTGGCTAACTTTTCCCATTTCAGTAATTGTGTTAGAATTTTACTTATATTTATATCAACACTATTTTTTAAATGGCATGAGTTGCCACTATTAAAATAGTCAACATTCCCAATTAAGAAAATGATGTAGCTCACTTTTCAGTTAAGATTTTTATATGTCAAAAACTTCTATAGTGCCTAAATAGGAATGAAAGAGATTTCAAAAAGAAATTATACAGCTTCTTCACATATGTCCTGCAAAGTTTTGGTTAATTCCTTGGTGTTTTGTATTTTGGGATGATAATATACATATACATGGAGTTATTTCTCTGTTATACTTTCTAATTGATTATTAACATATATTGTTTTATTTTCTTTTCACCCCTCACCACCAGTAGGTTGGATAAACTGGATTTGGTGAGGGTGAAATGCTTTCTAACATTGATACATTTTACTTTCCTTCTTCATTAGTTCATAATGTATTCTCTGGCTTTAGACACCAGTCTGATCCACAGCCATCCAAACACAGTGTTTTTTTGGTTACTTACCAAGAAGTGTTTTATTTTTTAAATTAAAAAAATTTACTATTCCAGTGCCTTCACATGGATAAATTTGCGCTACTTTTCAGCTTACAGATTTTCAGCCCCCATACTGCAAGGCTATTTATAAATGACAATGCACTGCAACCAATTAGCCCGTGTGATATATATTATTACAAAAATTAAGAGAAAGCTTTTAAGCAAACAAACAAAAGGAAACAACTTTTCCAGCACTTGAGATGTCAAGTGCCTCCATAGGCTTAATTAGAGGCATTGGGGTGGGAGGTGCATCGAGGCTTCATTTGGGTTTCCATCTGTCTTCTCAATTTTTCTCACACACTGTCACCGTTGCTCAAAAATAAGCCTTTGAAAGGAAAGCTGAAGCTGTGAAAAAGAATTCAGACGTAATGAGAAATCAGTAAAAGCTTGTTATTTTTTTCCCCATGCTTCTGGTTGAGTTTTCACTCCTTAAAATTTGCCTTTCAGGGTTTTAAAAAATTAAGATTATATTTTACTATGAATTCCAACTGAGACAAACCTGGACCAGTTTCCACATTGAGTCCCAACCCAGTCAGTTATTTTTCTCAAGTATTTTTATAAATAGATTATAAATTTCTGTGTTGAGAATTAGTCTAGCCAGTTACCTTCTCAAGGATCTTTCTAGGTAAGTTATTGAATAAATCGGTCTTATTAGAATAATTATCTTTCATCACACTCAGGCTCCTGTTCATGGAATCTAGGGACAAAGTTGGAACAAGGGCAAACAGAATGGAATCCAGAATGCAGCCTGGTTTATCTCAGAAAAATAACCCTAATCTATGCCTCCTCAAAAGGCTAGGCTTTCTGCTTATGCACAATGTCAGTAAGTGGGTGTCCTTGGCAATTTCTAATAAATTCAATTGCTCAATATTAAAACTGAATCATTCAGGAGAAATCGAACTGTATGTGTAGCTTTCTTTCTGGCATTCCTAAAATCATGGTTGGAAGGAATATTTCATCGACTCACACCAAAGTCTCCAAAGGCTTCGCCAATTGATCCTCTAGTATGTGTCTATTTTACATAATGACACAGAATTATTCAGTAAGAAAATTGTGTAACGCAATACATTTTTAAAATAAACAACATATAACATGTTCTGTTCAGTCCAATGCTTAATGTGTAGTAGCTCCTGTTAGACCGGGTATAACACTGTATGTGAGGCACAAAGATGAGTAGGGAACTGTAGTTAGGTGCACTCGGGAATGAATGCTGCTACAGAGATGTCGGACCTGCCCTGGGCTCATGACCACAGGCTGTTGCAGGGGAAATGGGAATGCAGAGTTGAAGGCAGCATGGTCCCCAGGCTCTGGACGGCTTTCTAGCTCTGCACGGGTCTGTAATAAGTATGTGTATGTATCACTGTCCTCACTCCACTGCGAAGTCATCACTCAGAAGGCCATAAAATGAAACTTTTAGCCTTTTAAAACATGTTTGATTTGCAAATTAATTTCTCATGAGGAAAGTTTGAGTGCTGTATCTATCCTTGGATAAGCATTTTCTCAAGGCTTTTGCAAATCCCTTAGGTATATGTAATGCAAATTCTTGTCTTTTTTTGTTTTCCTGACCTACTTTCCATGCTACCTCAAATCTTTCTCATTTTGAATTAGAAGGTCTTCTTCTTTGGTCCACTTGATCATAGATCAACATGTCCAACATTGAAGTCTGTTTTGCGACACTTAGAAGGTGAATTGTTCAATACCCTCCTTATGGCTCTCCAGTTTCAACACCCTGTCCACCACTTCACCAGACCACTGCCTTCCCCTACCATAATGGGCAGACCTCAGTACTTCCCAACATGTCTGTTCCATTCAGTTTACTTTGAATATCTTCACTTTTCAATGTCCAGTGATGGGGATGGAATTTCTAAGCCCTATTTAGGAATAATGACCTCACTCTAACCTATTCATTTGTCTACCCTATTGTCAGGCAATTTCCTAAACATATACATAACAGCTGCTATCAAAGTTATCAGCTGAAAATCAAGTAAAATTAACCCAATAGTATGTTATCTTTGTAAGTATTTTTTATTACACTATTTTAAGAAATAAATTTTGGGAGTTACAGTACATTACTTTGAGTAGTAATTATAGTAAAACATCTTTATTCTTGATTTTATTTGAATTTTCAATCATCGAACCTTCTAAGATTATGACATTTTAGCTAAAAGGGACGCCTGATTATGAAATTATGGAAATTATTTTTGTGTTCTAATTTTGCTAGAATTAGAACTGATAAATTGAATTTGAAACAAAATTTAAGATTACTTGCAATTATGATAGAACACCCAAAGTATTTAATAAAAAAATTGAGAAGTATTACATTATATTTAAAAAGCAGCCCCATCTCAGAAAGCTATATGCCCCAGTGGCAATGAGCACGTCTAATTTCCAGAACATGGGTGTTCATACCATTCTCCAATGGAAGGAGCCAGAGTTCCTTGGAGAAATGGCTGATTCTAGGAATGGCATCAAAAATTTAGGACAAGTCTCGGCGCCTGTGGCTCAACGGGCTAAGGCGCCAGCCACGTACACCTGAGCTGGCGGGATCGAATCCAGCCCAGGCCCTCCAAACAACAATGATGGCTGCAACCAAAAAAAAATAGCCGGGCATTGTGATGGGCGCCTGTAGTCCCAGCTATTTGGGAGGTAGAGGTAGGAGACTCACTTGAGCCCAGGAATTGGAGGTTACTGTGAGCTGTGATGCCACAGCACTCTATCCAGGGTGACAGCTTGAGGCTCTGTCTCAAAAAAAATTAGGACAAGGCAGAAAAATGTCAGAAACTAAGAAAATGATAAAAAACAAAATAACAAAACAAAAGCAGACAACCAAAATGAGACAAAACAAAACTGAAAAGAGCCTGATGTCCAAACCTCAAATAATTCGAGTATCAAAATAAAATATTACTGGATTATAACCAACATATATATCTATGTCCATAATGATACAAATAAATGAGTGAATATGTAAATAAATTGGGAAAGAATAGATATATTCCCTCTGTGAAGGAAATGGAACATAACTCCATATATAGTCAAGGGAAGAATAGATATATTCTCTCTGAAGAAAAATGCCAAGTAATTTATGTAGGGATTCCATAGTCAAGGAAATGGAACAAAACTCCTCCTCCTCAAGTGTTGGCTTCGCATAATGATTTTCTTCCAAGGAGACAGTATGGAGATGGGAGAAAAAGAGTAATTTTATAGTGGGGTAACCTGAAAAACACTATTTTTAGTCAGTTTTCCTCACCTAATTCCCTTTAATTCTTCAGAATCACATCTTGATTACTACACTGCATTTATTTTACTTATCTTTAAAGCTTCTCTTAGCTGTGACAATTTCTCAGGGTTTCCTTGTTTACTGATAATCTTGACGGGTTTGGTGAGTGCCAGTCAGAGATTTTGAACATGTCCCTCTATTGGCCTTTATTTGCTATTTTTGGTTTAACCTGAGTGGGATCATGACTTCTCTGAGGGGAAGACCACAGATGTAAAATGCCATTTTCATCACATGACATAGAGGTGAATATAGCAATAGGACTTGTCATTGCTGATGTTGAGCTTGATCACCTGGCTCAGGCAGTGTTTGCCAGGCTTCTCCACTGTCAAGTTCCCCTTTCCTTTCTTTCTGCATTCGTTGGAAGGGAGCCACTTAGGGGAACTGATGTTTGGCATAAGGAAATCCTCTGTCCTGTCTTTATAGTTTTTCTGTGAATCTAAAACTGTTCTAAAATAAAAACCTTATTTAAAATTCAGTCATCCCTGCTATTTTACATAATTATCCTTATATATTGTGGGCCCTGATGAGAAAATAAATTCAGTAGACTAGCGACTGCAGAAGAAATATTATTTATTCTGTCTGTTCAACACCCCCCCCAAACTTGCTAGTGCCAAGTGAATCAATGAAAAGCTTTGATCACACTAGGTTTTCCTCCATGTTACACTAGCCCTAGGAAAATAAATCCTAAGCATGAGAATGTCAAACGAAGACTTGCATTATAAAAATGCTAATACTGGCCTGAAGATCAGAGCAAAATCAGGGTTTTTGATCTTATACAGGGCAGTGGCCCCGACACAGGGCATTAACTGAGCCGATGTTTGTTCCTCACATCATCTAAACTACTTACCATAAATTCTGTTTTCGATTTATTGGGTATGACAGAGTTTAATGGATGGAGATATGCCAGTGTTCAATACCTTTGCCCAAGAGCTATGCCAAACTGCTTTTTCCTTTGAATGTATCAACTTAACTAGCTTTAACCTCAGCACATATGGAAAATTCCCAATTCTAAAAAGTGTTTAAAATGCAATGAATCTTTGCTCTTTCATCCAGAATTTATACATTTTAAAAAGCATATGTAAAATGTGCCCCTGTCATAGTAATTTTTGCCTGGGTAAAATCAGTTTATGTGAAGTCCTTGTCTCGTCAGATTTTTCAGTTCACAAAGAATAGCTTCTCTTTTCTTTTCCTGATGATGAAATATCCAGAATCATTCATTATCTTCCACATGAATAATTATGTTTCCAAGGATATAAAAGAGTAAATATTATAAAACAACATTGGTGCAACTAAAATCCTTTGTCCAGAAGACATTAGAAAGCAACAAAGGAATCTTTGGAGTAAGAATCAAAGGATGGGCAACGTGTTCATTTGGATGATAGAGAAAAATCATTTTCTATCTGGGACTTAATTTTAATTAGTTTTATGGATAATTTAATTTGAATAAGACTTAAAAAAGAACTTTGTTGAGTTCATATTAAAAACATTTTTGAGACTTATTATTTCAATAGATTAAGGAAGCATAAGTGTTTCTCATACATTGATGAACTGTGTAGTGCTGAAGTCAACACTTTCAGTGTACTCATCACCAGAATAGTGTATATTATACCCCCAAAATAATTTTTGATCCCTCATCCCCCATCCTTTTCTATTCTTAGTGTCCAATGTGCATTATACCACTATATGTTCATATATACCCATGATTTAGCTCCCTCCTATAAGTGAGAGCCTGTGGTATTTATTTTCATATTCCTGTGATACTTCACATAAGAGGATAATAGTCTCCAACACCATCCAAGTTACTGCAAAGATTAGCTTCTCTTTTCTTTTCCTGATGATGAGAATCATTCATTATCTTCCAACTGGATAATAGTTGAAATAGTTGGAGACTATTATTTCATTTCTTTTTATGGCTGGGTATTACTCCATGGTGTGTGTGTGTATGTGTGTGTGTATTTCACTGTTTCTTTATCATTAGTTGATGTGAACTTAGGTTCACATCCATATCTTAGGTTGACTTCATATCTTTGCAATTGTAAATTGGGCAGATGGCTTTTTGATATGATGACTTCTTTTCCTTTAGGTAGGTACCCAATAGGGGAATTACCAGATTAAATGGTAGGTCTCCTTTTAGTTCTTTGAAGATTCTCCATACTGTTTTCCATAGAGGTTGTAGTTATTTACATTCCCATCAGCAGTATATAAGCATTCCCTTTTTACTCATCTATGCCAACATTTTTTGTTGCTTTACTTTTTAATAATGGCCATTCTTATAAGAGTAAGGTGATATCCATTGTGGTTTTAATTTGCATTTCCCTGGTGATGAGTGATAGTGAGAATTTTATTGTATGTTTTTGGCTATTTGTAAATCTTTTGAAAAACTTCTGCTTAGGTCTTTTGCATACTTTTTTGATAGGGTTATTTGTTTCTTTCTGGCTGATTAGTTTGAGCTCTTTGTAGATTCTGAAT
This sequence comes from Arctocebus calabarensis, assembly GCA_963573935.1. Lineage (NCBI taxonomy): Eukaryota > Metazoa > Chordata > Mammalia > Primates > Lorisidae > Arctocebus > Arctocebus calabarensis. The sequence continues at coordinate 57,333 of CAUYON010073519.1, read as the reverse complement.
ATTACTTCTTTGTAGGATGGATAATTTGGGAATACTTTATCCCATTCTGTAGGTAGTCTAATTACTCTCTCGATCATTTTCTGTGCTGTGCAGAAAATTTTTAGTTTAATCAGTCCCTTTTTTTAATTTATCTTTCTTGTTGCTATATTTGCTTTTGTGGTCTTGGCCATGAATTCTTTGTCTACCCCCATGCCCAGCAAAGTTTTTCCTATGTTCTCTTTTAGAATTTTTATGTTTCAAGTCTTACATGTAAGTCTTTATTTCATCTTGAGTTAATTTTTTATATGATGAGATATAGTAATCTAGTCTCATTCTTCTATATGTGGCTCTCTAATTTTCTCCCACCATTTATTGAATAGGGCATCCTTTTTCCAGCATATGTTTTTGTCTGCTTTGTTGGTTATAGCTCTATGGTTTTACTTCTGAGTTCTCTCTTCTGTTTCATTGATCTACGTGTCTACTTTCACACTAGTAACATGCTGTTTTGGTTACTATGCCTTGTATTATATTGGAAGTCAAATAATATGATGCCTCCAGATTTGTTCTTTTTGGTTAAGATTGCTTTGATTATTTGACCTCATTTTTTGTTCTATATGACATTTTGGATTGATTTGTCTAGTTCTGTGAAAAATGACATTGGTATTTTGTTGGGAATTGCATTGCATCTGTTTATCACTTTGGGTAGTATGAACATTTCGATAATATTGGCTCTTCCAATCCATGAGCCTTTCCCATTTGTTTGTGTTATCTGTGATTCTTTCATCAGAGTTTTATAGTTCTTCTTGGAGAAATTTTTAACATTGTTAGTTTAGTATTTTCTTAGGTATTTTATTTTCTTTGCAGTTATTGTACATGGCATATTCAGCACTGTTATCTTATTGTTTGATAATTTAGTCTGTTACAACACTTGCATTCTAAGACAATTTAATAATGCCTTCAAGATTAAGCAAAGGTTTGTGCATGCCAAATCAGATCCTAAAAAGGAAATTATTTCTTGAGTTTGCAAGTACTTGAGTTTGTACTGGAGTATGATGTGAAATTTTCAAACTCTATAATGTCATATATGATACATACTGAGGTGCTGTAATGTGCCACTCTCAATGCATATTTCTTAATGACAGCTTTCTAATCTGTTAGACTCTGGGCTAATGGCATGAAGAAACTACATATGAAGCTAAGTGACACTTTCCTTTCTTTTGGTAAATACATGGGTGAGACAATAAATTCTTTTAGTTGCCAAGTTTTTTATCTTAATTGTAAGTTCTTTTTCTCATTTTGCATCCTGTATCTACATGATTTATAAGAAAATATATTTATTCATTTTTTTAGTTTTTTATTTATTCAGTTTAATTTTATTTCATTGATAGAGAAGAATATAGAAAACTATTAAAAAAACTCAGTATCTATTAAAATTTATCTGTATAACAGCTTCAAATCTGAAAGGGATCTGTAACTGTACTGATAACCAGGTTAATGCTCTTTCTTGGAATGTAAGTAGAAAGGGTAATGAATCCACAATCCCATTTAATGTTCATAACTCTGAGAGCCAATTTTTCTCTCTGGATCATAAATTTAAAACATAATTATAAAAACTTTAAGAATGTATTATCTATTTTTGTGAAAAATGCAGTGATTAAGGAAGCAGAATTTATACATTTTCTGAGACTTTTGTCAACGAGCATATAAGAAGATTTCTTTGAATTAAATTTTACATTAAAAATATCTTTAGGCAAGCCCACAAATCACCACAAAAAAAGTAGAACACAACATATCAAAATAAATACAAACCATCCAACAAAAATTAAATTATAAATTAAATGAACACATCTTAAAATATGTTAACTAACAGGCCCAAGGATCCTTTAGCACTCTTAAGCTGTAATATAAAAGATAAGGAGATATTGAAATGTCAGTAAAAGTTCCATTTTGCAATACTCCTGCTAAATAAGAAGAGGCATTTGTATTTGGCATCGAATTATTAAAGAATGATGAGGCAAAGTAGAAAAAATAATTGACTCTGTAAAAAAAGTGTAATTCAATTGACTATACTGGCTACAGGGAGAAAGCTCTTGCTTTTCTCATTGTTTGGTCAAACAGAGAATAGGAAAGAAAAATTCTGGCAAATTTAATCTTATTGACATTTCACATATATTTTAGTAGGGATGGTTTCAGACTTATTATTAAGAAAGTCTCATTAACTTTAAGTTCTGGACAATGTCAATTATTTCTTTGTGCCCTCTAGTTTGATTCAGACTCATGACCAAAGCCGCTGCTGACATAAATATTCCCCTTGCTGGTGTAAGGAAGAGAGAGTCGTGCGTTTCATTGGATTATCAAGATGATAGAAGTGATTAAACCTTCCTTACATAATATGGAACATAATGTATAATTACCTAATGAAATACACAATAGGTTACTTAAAAGCTATACTGCATATAGCATAATCATGTATCTAACATATGGATATATTTACATGCAAAATTAAGTCTTTGAAAATATTGTTTTAAATTTTTTGTTCAAATGTTTATCTGCTTTCTATGAACGTACTCTTATTTGCTTTTGCCAGATATCCAACCTAACACTACCAGTTATTCAGGCTAAAATATTTAAGCTTAAACAGTCTCTAAATTCTCCCCTTTAATTTTCAGAAAACTCTTAACATTTCCTGAATCTATAGATAACTGCTTATTTTACAATCAGAGAAGATCATCTATCTTAAATAATTTACATATGCCAATGATGATCTCTTTCTTTACTGAAAAACCAAATTTGAACCAGGGATCCAAATTGGCTAGTCAAAGATGTTGTGTTTTATATGTACCAGTGGCATTTTAGAGCTCAATTCTACATTCACTGGGGAAAGATGCTCTGATTCTGTTAGTCAATAGCCCTTCAAGTCTTAAGCTCTGCAGTGACTGCAGCTCCTAAAGACCAGAGTAACAGAACTATTTAAGGTTTTCAAAAATATATAAAATTCAGAAAGGATACTAAGAAGTGTGCCATATGTGTATACTTATGGTCACTATAAAATGAACCTGCATAATTGCCCCCAAAAGGAGACAGCTAATTTGTTCAGATGGTGGTTTATGGTGCTTTAGCAGGCTTATGAGAAGGCAAATTTATAGTTATCTTGGTTGTATCATCAAGATACTAACTGCAAAGTCACTCTTAATAACTCATCTATACGTTTACCTACACACACACAAAATGAAAGATCTCATGTTGCAAATTAAAAACAGTTGTAATAGTGTTGTCTTTATTCATGGTAATATTTGAAATACCTTAAAAAATAAATACTAAATTGTTTTCATCACCAAGTTGTATAAATTTGTTATCAAGATTGTCATTAATTGCCCTCAAATTAAAGTTGAATACATAGGATTCATGCTTCTCCATTCCTGTGATGCTTCACTAAGAATATGTTCCACCTCCATCCAAGTTACTACAAATGCTGCAAAGTCTCCATTATTTTTGATGGCTGAGTAATATTCCATGGTATACATATACTATAGCTTACCAATCCACTTCTGGGTTGAAGGACATTTAGGCTGTTTCCACACTTTAGCAGTTGTAAATTGGGCAGCGATAAACAGCCTCGTACAAATGTCTTTATAATAAAATGTTAGCATGGTTCTTAAAACACAGGCACTGTTATACTACAACATACATAAACCTTTATTCCTACTGATGGGTGTTGTTTGTTTATGTAAGTTTTGATCTTATTTACCATTTGGGATCTTCAGTCATGGAAAAGTCTTCCCTTAGAAATGTACTCCAAATACATAGTTTTTAATTATTATGTTAATGCTATTTTTGTATTTGTATTATTAAAAATAAGGCATAAAGTCTGTATGGATCTGAAAGCAGATAAACCACTTATATTATAAAGCAATGAAAGTAAGAAAATTGCTTATGTTTATTTTGGAATATGGAGAACAATTTTAGTTTCACACATAATTTTCACTTTACATCAGAAAATATTCAAAGTTTACTCATAAACTTAATTCCTACCTCCTTTGAAAAAAATCCTATTTGGGGTCTGCTTGATGAGTTGCTTTATTGAACTTGAAGGTTTACTTCTGGTGAAAAAAAGTTGAAGAATTGAATAGTTAAAGTGTTAGAAAGTTGATCTTTTATAGTTTCCACTCTGATATTTATATTTAATCCATTTTTAATGAACCATTTGACAAGAATTTTTAATTTAATGATGTCCCATTTGTTTTTTTGTTTGCTTTTTTTTTTTTTTTTTGAGATAGAATCTCAAGTTGTCACCCTGGATAGAGTACGGTGGCATCACAGCTCACAGCAACCTCCAATTCCTGGGCTCAAGCGAGTCTCTTGCCTCCACCTCCCAAGTAGCTGGGACTACAGGCGCCCACCACAACACCCGGTCATTTTTGGTTGCAATTGTAGTTGTTCAGCAGGCCCAGGCTGGATTCTAACCAGCCAGCTCAGGTGTACATGGCTGGCACCTTAGCCCACTGAATCATAGGTGCCGAGCCATGATGTCCCATTTGTTTATGTTAGTTGTTCCTGTGATTGTTACTGGGGTCTTAGTCACAAATTTTTTGTCTAGATTGATATTAGAAAGTTTTTCTAGAATTCTTGTGGTTTCATGGCTTCCATTTAAGTCTCCTATCAATCTTGAATAAATTTTTTTGAGTGGTGAGTGATATGGGTCCTATTTTATTCTTATGCATGTGGCTGTGAAATAATTCCAGAACTGTTTACTGGATGGGGCTTCTTTTATCCAGTCTATATTGCTGTCTGCTTTTTGAAGATAAGTTGGCCATAAGTAGGAGGTTTTATCCGGGTTCTCTTTTCTGTCCCATCTGTCTATGTCTCTATTTTTGTGACTACCATGCTGTTTTGATGACTATGACATTGTAATATAGATTGAAGTCTGGTAATATGATGCCTCCAGATTTGTTCTTTTTACTTAAAATTGCCTTAGCTAGTTGAGCTATTTTCTGGTTCTAAACAAAGTATGCAATTAGGCTTTTGATATCTGTGGAACATGACATTGGTATTTTGGTGGGCTTTACAATGAATCTGTAAATTACTTTGGGTGGTATGGACATTACACTATTTACTTAGGTCTTCTTTGATTTAAGAATGTTTCTAGTTTTCAGTCTGTAAGTTTTTCACTTCACTTGTTAAATAGTTTCTAAGTATTTTATTATTTTTTAAATCTATTTTTTTAAGTTAAGATACTTTTCATTCTGTTATATATCTTTTTTGTCTTTTAATTTTTTAATTTAATTTTTTTACATATACATGAGTTTATTAGGAAATCTATTTTAAATAAAGATTTTTATATGGCATTTTTAGATTGCTCATTACTAGTATATAGATCTAGAAACAGGTTTTTGTGTATGAGTCTTGAGTCCTGTAAACTTGCTGAACTTATTTATTAGCACAAGTAATTTGTGGTTAGTTCCTTAGGATTTACTATATGCAAGTAACATCAACTGCAAATACAGATAGTCTTACACTTCCTCCATTCCACTTTGAAAGCATTTTATTTTTTTTGTCTAAATGTCCTCTATAAAAGCTCCAAAACAATGATTCATAGAAGTAATGACAGTGGATACTCTTGTGTTTTTCCTGCTCTTAAGGGGTTAATTTTAATTCTCTTACCACTAAGTATGTTAGCTCTAGAGTTTTTGTAGATGCTTTTATCAGATTAAGGATGTTCTGTTATATTTATGGTTCCTTGAGTGTTTTATCATGAAAGGGTGTTGGATTTGTCAAATGTTTCCTCCCTGTACCAGCTGAGGAAATAGTGCACCTTTTGTCTTTGAGTCTATTGATATGGTACATGATGTATAACATAGATTGAACTTAACGTGTTGAACAAAACTTAACATTCCTGGGATTAATCTGAATTGGTTATATTTCACAGTCCTTTTTGTATATTATTTGTTTTAGTTTCCAAGTATTATGTTGAGGATATATGCATTTTATTCATAAGAGAATTTTCTGCGTGTTTACCTGGAGGTCTTTGTCTGGCTTTGGTTTCATGATAATAAGAGTTTCAGGGATTGACAACACAGAAAGTAGTGTTCCCTAATTCCCTATTTTTGGAAGTTTTTGATGGATTTTTTTGTATAATTCATAAAAGAAGTCATGCTGCCCTGTGATTTTTCTCTTGGAAGGTTTATGATTACTGATTTAATCTCTTTACTTGTTATATGTCTACTCCAATTTTCCATTTCTTCTTAAGTCAATCTTAGAACTGTGCATTTGTCAAATTTCTTCTTTTACATCTGATTTATGTAATCTTGTGTTAAACAGTTTCTGAATTGGAATTTGAAATTGTATTTCATTTCTATACTTTTTATTTCTATAAATTATATTTCATTATAATACTTTTTTATTTCTATAAGGTCAGTAGTGATTTCCCTTCTTTTATTTCTGCTTTTAGTAATTTAAAATTTCTCTGTCTTTTTATTCTTGGTCATTCTAGTTAAAGGTTTCTCAATTTTGTTGATTGTAAGAATGAATGTTCAGTTTTGTTAATTTTTTTATTGTTTTTCTCTTCTCTTTTTGTTTCTGCTCTGATCTTTATTAGGTACTTAGTTATGCTTATGCATGGTTTAGTTTATTAGTTTCATTACAATACACAATTTATTAACTGACTGCCCATGTGATTGAACTCAAGTCTCCAAGTTGACAGATGCCATGTGACTGATTTCTTACTCACATAGTGTTCTGGCATGACCAGTCCATACCCTAAGCCTACCAGGTATGGCTGCCTGTCACTCTAAGATGTCACCCTAAAATTTGGCATGGCCAACTCTTGGTCTAAACAAAGATATCTCTTTATGACAGGAGTTTATGATGTTTACTAACTCCCCAAAGTTAAAGAAAAGACAAGATTTCTTTTGAGCAAGGTCAAAATTCCTCATTATCCATACTAGAAAGGTCAGTTAATGACAACCTTCTGGGAAGAATGTTTTAAAGAAACTCTAACCTTATTCTGTCCCCTTTGGTGGCTTTAAGGCTGCTCATTCTTACTATGATTGAAGGCTGTTTATTTTCAAGTTTATTCCCCAGAACTGAAAGGGGCAATGAGAATAGGTTAACCTCATTATTTTAATGATATTCATCCACCTCATTATTTTAATGATATTCATCCATTCATTTTTATATCCACTCCCTGGTTTGCTATAAGCTTTTAATTAATTTCCTGAGTTCTAAAAAAGTTGCTTCTGAAAATGTTGCCAGTTTTCTGTTGCTTTCATGGAGAAGAGAAGACTCCCACAGTCTCCTTTTCTAAATAAAGTTTTGTTGGAACCCAGCCATGCTCATCCGTGTATACAGTCAGGGGCTTCTTTCCCACTACAATGATAGGGTTGAATAATTTCAACAGTAACTTTTTGAACCACAAAGCCCTAAACATTTCATATTTGGACATTGGTAGAATATTTTTGTCAAGCGCTATTCTAATATATAATCATTATACTCTACATATCATATAGATACTGTCAGCCCTCAAGTTCTGTACCCATTCTGTGTGGGTTCAACCAACTGTAGATTGAAAATATTTTTTTAAATAATAAAAATAAAAGATATAATAATACAAATAATAAAATAATACAAAAAATAAAAAGCAACACAGCATGCAAATGTATTATAGCATTTATGTCATAGATATTATAAATTATCTAGAGATGTTTTAAATTGCATAGGAAAATGTGAACATATTATATGCAAACACTATACTGTCATGACTAGTCTCAACCAGTAATGCAAACACATCAAGATATGACTCCTCCCGTAAGTATTTCCACATGCACTCTTCACTATACCTTTTATGGAAGACACTTAACAATTTTTGAATTTTGGTATGAGGGAAACCTAGAACTAATACTCCATGCTTATGAGGAATAACTTTATTTTTTTTCTCTAATTCATAATTACCATGTGTATAGGGTTAGAATTTCAATTATAGAAAGCAAAATTGAAATTAAACTCACTTAAATTATAATTAACATCAATATTTGAAACAGGAAAATCCATAAATAGTATTATATACCTTCATATACCATTGAGTCTGCATACTCAAACATTGCAAACAAGAATTTATCACCATTTATCCATTTGCCTTTCACTTACTTTTTCCAAGAAGGCTTCATTTTGAGAGTGGTTATTCCCTAATGGTTGGCAGGAGACCGTTAGTCTCTTACCTGATATTCTCTTAGCATAGCAATCTCTGTATGAAAAGAGTTTCTCTCTGCCAAGAGTTCCTGTAAAATGTCCAAAGATGATTCTTATTTATTTATTTATGTCAAATTAATATGGGGATACAAATTTTTAAATTACAATGTTCTCATTCCAGGGAAAAAATCCAGTTGTACAAGAGCCCCTCCCCCAGGGGGCATGGTCTACACCCTCACTCTGTGCACGTGGGTGAAGCCCCGCCTCCTGCCCTCCCTCCTCCTGCCTGTTGTCTTTCCACACCCTGTCTCTCCTCCCCCACTGCTGTACTAGATTATATTGTATTTTATTGTTCATATGAACATGTTATTTTTCATATATTGGTTTCATATTAATATTGTGTACATTGGATAATTATTTTGGAACTATCTGAAGCATAGCTCCCTTCACTAAAGCAAATAACGGTTAAGTTTGGTGTTGTTATTGTTTTAAGACTGATCATCTCAAAACTTTGTTTAAAACATCACTTTTTTTGTCTCATCAATCTGTGGGTCTTCAATTTTGACTGGTTCATCCTGGTGGATCTTTCCACGGTGAAATCTTGACGGGACCCATTCAATGTATCTGGCAAGTCAGGTAACAAATCTAAAATGATTTAGTTGGGGATAATATTACCTCTCCATGTGTTACCTAATTTTCCAAAAGGGTGAGTTGGACAATTTGGAATTTAAAATTCCAAAAGAGTAAGTGGAAACTACACACGTTCTCTCCAGTGCTACACTTACACCTGCAATGTCACATGCAGAGGTGATGGATACAGAGATAGGGGTCCTCGTGGCCATTTTGCAAATAACCTAATAAAAGAGGCTGTTACCAGAAGCTAGGGAACTAGATGTCAAGTTAGCAAAATTAATAGAGGTATGCAAAAGTGTATTAAATGTTATTATCCCCATTTTATCAATAAGAAAGCAAAACTAATTTAATTTAAGTATCTTTAATGAGATCATATTCTTAGTAAGAACTGGAACCAATTTTGCGTTTTCTGAATTCAAATAGATATTTCCATTATGACATATGTATAAGTATGCACACATTTATGCACACATTTATTCATTCCTCATAATTCATATCATTTAGTCCTCATTAAAATGTGAGATAGATAAATATAAGATAATCTTTTTAAAATTGAGAGATACATGTTAGTACAATTTTATGGCTATGCAAAAGTTTTTATGTAATATTTATATTTAATACACAGACTCAAAACATTTCAAAGTAGAATAACATTACATCCAGGAGTATTTTTTCATATGGAAAGTGAAAATTGTCTTTCTAATTTGTATTAATCACAAGTTTCTGTGAATGGTTTTTCTCAAAGATACCTAAAAGAAATAAGGTATTCACTTTAGCTGTCCCAATTTAAGGAAGTTATTTATTTTTATAATAACAAGTTACCCATAGTCTAGCTGCCCATTTGTTGTTGTGTCATTTTCTAAGCCTTTTTTTGTGTGTGTATGTATAAAGATATGTTTTTATGGAAAAATAGCAGTGGGAATCAAGTCATGTGTTACCTGACAGGTGAGACAGATGATTGGGAAAGTTAATGAAATGGACCATGAGAAGATAACAAAAGAAGAGATACTCTGAGGATCTGCAGATGATAAGTATCTTAGCTTCTTTAGGCAGCAAGTAACAAAATATCATAGACTGAGTGGCTTGTGAACAAGAGAAATTTTTTTCTCAGAGTTCTGGAATCTGGAAAGCCAAAGATCAAGTCACCTGCAGACCTGCTGTCTGGTGAAGTCTCACATTCTCACAGATGGCCACGCCCTCACTCTAAGCTTGTGTGGTGGAAGGGGAAAGGGGTTTCTCTTGGACTTCTTTTATAAAGGCACTGATTCTATTTATGAGAAGTTCCCTCCCATGACCTAAGCACCCCCAAAGTCTCCATATCCTATACCATCACCTTGAGGGTGAGAATTTTACCACATGAATTTTGGGGAACATAAACATTCCAACCATAGCAGTAAAGAAAGAAAATTAAGGGACTTCTGTTCCAATAACCAGGTCTATTTACCTCCCAAAAGTCATAAAAACACCTTGCTTGTCAAAAAGCTGTTTGAAGACACCCTACCTACCTACCTAATGTGTGAATTGCTATTCCTTTATTGTTCTTCCTTCTAAGTGACTAATCTTCTTGACTTCTGACGTTGGGCTTTCTTTCATTGCCAAATTATCATTCTTTGTGCTGTATAATAGTTGTGACCTCTGGTTTTTCCTTTCTTTATGCTCAGTTACTTTAATCCCAGGACCTCATGCTGCATCTATCATTTCTATCTAGTCTAGAATAAAAGTGCATTAGTCCTGTATATGTAATAAATATCTGGAAACTACCTAAAGTTGCCATTTCACCCACACCAGAATTGCTAAAAGTTGAAGAACTGACAATGTCAAGGGTTGATGATGAAATAAAGCAATTGGACTTCTTGTACATAGTGAGTGGATTTGTCAATTCATACAACTTTACAGGAAAGTTTGGAAATAACTTAAACGCATATACATCCTATAATCTAGCAAGTCTATTCCATTTGTAAGCTCAGGTGTTTATGTCCATCAAGATTTATGTACAAATGTTCACGGCATCTTTACTTATAATGGACAAAATTAAGCATGACTCAGATGTTCCTCAGTAATGGAAAGGTAAATAAATTCTAGTAAATACATATAATAATATAATGGAATATCACACAGCAATGAGAAATTGCTCATTGAGAAATTGCAGCAATGAGAAACAAATTTCTGATACCCACCACAACACGGATGAGTCACATGGTTTGGATATTTGTCCCCCCATCCAATCTCATGTTGAAATTTGATCTCCAGTGGTAGAAGTGGAGTGAAGTGGGGGCTGTTTGGGTCTTGGAGGAATATCTCTAAAGAATGGCTTGGTGCCCTCCCTGTGGTAATGAGTGAGTGCTCACTCACTTGGTTTACATGAGAGCTGGTTGTTTTTAAGAAGCCTGGCATCTCCCCTCTCTCTTGCTCCTTGTATCACTGTATGACACACCTATTCCCCCTTCACCTCCTGCCATGAATTGAGGCATGCTTCTTGTACAGCTTACAGAACTCTAAGGCACATGAACTTCTGTTCTTTATAAATTAACCACTCTTGGGGATTGCTTTATGGCAACAAAAAAGGCACCAAGACAACGAGTCTTACTGAATAATGTTATGGGAAAGAATTCAGAAACCAGGTAACTACCTAACTCCAGGTGCAAGAGTTTCAGACCAATGTAACTAGTCTGGTGTGACACAGGTTGGAATGTTGGGATAAGACCCAAGGGGTGCCTCTGGGTGCTGGCCAAATTCTACACCTTGATCTAGAGCACATACATATACAAAACTCAATCAAGCTTTACTTAATATATATTCATGTAGGGATAAAAAACCTTAGCCCCCTAAAGCTCCTCTGAAAAATCCCTGACATGAGGCAGAGTAATAGGAGAAAAAGACATACAGAGGAAGACCTAGAGATAAAGGGAAATTTTTCCATTTTTACTCTTAGGTTCAGAAAGTATGAACAGTGATGTAGAAATATGACAGGACAAAAAGGTTGTGATCTAATGCTCATCAACTAAGTGAGAAAACACAGCAAGACCTGTCTTTCTAGCTTATTCTTGGCTGATGATGCATTCCTTCCTTCAGGGTGGGAGGCAGGACCCTCTTTGGAATAGGGGTCTTACGATCTACAGTCAAAAAAAGTATGTCAGATAATTTTTTTGTGGCCAGTTTTTAAACACAAGAATTTTAGGCTTCATGGCTGGCTTTCAGGAAAAGGGGTTCTGGACTGTTTTAACCCACCTTAAAAAGAGGGATTCTAGTTTCTTGGTCAGCCTCAGAGAAATGGGATGGAGAGGCAAAAGGATAGACAAGTTCAGATAACAACTTTTGCTTCTGAAGCCTCCCTTTTTGGATAATGTTTTTGAGCCCCATCATGCGCTTGATCTTAAGAATATCTTGCATGTAGAAAAAAAGTAATGCCTAGAATGGAATCCCAGAGTAATAATACATACCAGAAACTACAGTGATTCAACATATAGTCCTTTAAAGTTCTGTCTCAATCTTTGTACAACAATATCTTTACTCCTCCAGCCATCTATACCTAGGCCAGCTTTTCCCCAGCTGCAGACATGAAGATTAGCCAGAGTCAGAGAAGGCGATCCTGTGAACCACAACCATCTGAAGAACATTTATACTTTGTCTTGCAGTGTCAGCTGATGCTTTTTATCCAAGGAGAGAAATGGTCAAGAGAGAGTTTGAATGAAGGTCCACTATCCTGTGCGGTCTCATCAGCTCCAGAGAAAATTGTGTACTTTGCATAAGCAGGTGTTTTCAGAATTTAACTGACACTGTGAAGTTTCCCAGTTAGGGTCCAGCCATATGCTGTTTAGAAGCTCCACAGTTTTTGTGGAGCAAAAAAACTTAGGCACCACTTCTCTAAGACACGTGATGTAAAACAAACAGCTAAGACTTCCAGAGGCTTTGCCATACATTGAGCGATGCCTTCAGCACCATTGTGTCTTCTCCATCACCATGTGGGAGTGATATTTCACAGAATCTTCAGGTTATCAAGGAGGAAACCTTGGGTGATAGAAGTTTAAAAACATGCCCAAGGACGGACAGGCAGTAGGTGGCAAAATAGGGAATCCCCCTCAAGTGTGTGTGACTCCAAAGAGCTTGTCCATTATACACCATTCTGTCTTCCAAGATTAAATGTCATTGGGTAGATTATGATTAGCCCTCGACCCTGTGGATTTACTCAGCTTACTTTGTAAAAGTGAGAAGTGAATATTGGATATTTCCTATATTTAGAGTCCGAATCCTCTCCTCCTTCACAAACATATAAGAAATCAGTCTTTACTAAATTAGCTGAAGGCTCTCAAAGGACCAAAACTCTGCGAAGGGCTCAAAGAGGGTGATGGGTAGCAAACCCACTGCTTCAGGCTTTGAGGGTTGGCAATAAGCGATTTCCCAGCAAGGTGTGATGGGGATGCCACGCTGTAACAGTCTTCCTGCCTTGGACTTCAGCCTTTCCTAATTCCTGGCTAAGTGACACTGGGCAAGTCATTTAACTCTGTGGGCCTGAGCTTAACCATCCATACAACAGGGATGATGGTAACACAGAACCATTGCATGGCATTAAGTCTGTATTTGTGGTGTGTATATAAGAATGTCTAGCACACAGAAAGTATTTAGTAAATAGATTCATATTGATGATGATATGTACAGACTTAACAGATTCTTACAGAGAACATTTATGAATTCAGATGACATATCATCACTTTTATCAACTTCCATAGTCCTGTACCCTGAATATATCATCCTCTTCTCAAAACTCTATAGTAAAATTAACAATTTATTGCAAAAATTCATTAGAAGAAGACTATCTGGATCACAGAATTCTTCCCATGCTGCTGTCCCTTATTGCTTTTGCATACACAATCCTTTGTGACATCAGGGGAAGAACTAGTTGAAATCCGCTGCATCAAATCTTATAGTACAAAGCCTCATTAAAAACATGGGCACTGATTCTTTTTGCTTGTTGATTTCTCTATACACCTTTGGTCAGTTCTATAAGAAGAAAATGAGAGACTATGATTTTTACTTCCTGTTTTACAAGGTTAGTAGAGTTAAAATAACTGTCTCAAATTTTATGCTATTCTTTACCTAATAAAAGGCTAAATTTTCTGCAGATCAATATGATCAATCATATTATTTGGTTTTAAAAATACACAATTTTACTCCAGTACAATTTTGAGAAAACTTATTTATTTATTTGACAAGAATTCATGCACAGACCCATCACTGCTCAATTATGTGAGTAACGATTATTTAGCTTGAGGCTCTTTCTTTACTTTTCATCATAGCCAGTTCCTCAGTAATGAAGTTGGAACTGTGGATTCACTGAACTTCTGTTACTCTTCCTAATCAAGAAATAAACCATGTCTGCCAAAGAAATGGTAAATTAGAAATTTTTTAAAGGTAAAAATAAATGGTGAACATGGATTCAAATTACCAGAAAAGGTTTCGTGTATAAAAAGTGCTGTGAACCTATTTCTAAAAATCATGTGATTTGTGACGAGCTCACATAATTGGGTCTTAAAATTTATGGAATAGAAAGCAAGTATTGGTTTTTGAATTTTTATTAAGATAAATTTAATCATCCAATAAAGTAATTGTGATCCAGGATATGTATGTCTCTGCTTACATGTTGCTTGTATTCAATTGTCTTTCTGCCCTAGGAAAAAAAATAGATAATTTTAAAATATAGTAGCAAGTAATAGAAATGGTTTATTTATTTCTGAACTTTAACTTCTACTGGAGTCACAGCAAAATTTGGAAGTTGAGATATTGAGAGTTTATTGGGAAAATAAATTCATAATATGAGAGGTCCCTGGAATGCCAGGAATAATAAGAGTGCTAGTCATCAAAAATGTTGCTAATATTAATGATTACTGGCACCTATGTACATTTCTACAAGTGTTTATTACCCTATCGTTCTCTATGAGCAAAAGCATTTTGCATCAGGCCTCGCTAGTATAGATTCACAAAGACCGCCTGGTATTTTGTATGTGATCCTCCAGGGCAACCGTATATGCCTTTTGTCTTAGACTGGGATGGAAATATTTAGAACAAAATTTTAATCTATTATTGCTTTCCCCTTCTTCATTTCTCTGGGCTTGAAAATTACTAGCCTGCACCCTTATTGAATACGTAGGCATACACACACATACACTCTTAAATTCTTGGGTTCCAGAGGAAAAATGAAATAATATTTGATTATTTGGCATAGCCCTGTTCTGGGCTATCCCCTCCTTTGCCTGCTTCCCATGAGAAAGGTAATTATGAGTTCACTCTATTTTAGCATTTGACTTTATCTGTCAAAATGTTGTTTTAAAATGTATTTGCCTGCTGTTTTGAAGTCTTTCTACATCCCAGTCAAAGGTTTTGTGCAGAAAATGTTACAGTTGTGCCTTTTCCCCTGGCTATCTGGGACAGAAGCAGTGTAGGTAACCATCCGTGAGCTAACCAAGAACTCCAATAACTCCCACAGGAAGAGCCAGTAGGGAGTTTGTATTTTTGGCCATGAATCCAGGGCTTTCATTTTAAGTTTCAGGGTGTGTCACGCAGTTGAGCACTGATTGAATGGGGGCACTGGAGGCTCTAGGGATCAAGCTGTGACATTTTTCTGAGCCTGAAGGCTGCTCACAGCTATTACTGCACAGGCCTAGCTGACTGCTGCTTCGGGGAAGCATGGGGAGGAGGAGGTTGTGCGTTTGAGTGTGGGTGGCCGAATAAACTCTTTTAGCAGCAGCAGTTGGTCTATTTAGCCTGAAAAAGAGACCACCAGCAGCCCCCAAAGTGCTAAAAAAATTACAATCAATTTTAAAAATATATATTATATTACATAAAAGAGTGAGCGCTGAGCATTGCTTCACAGTATTACCAGCTGCTAAATCAGGCAGGCACAGGCAGCCAAGAGGGATTTATCCCAGAACCCAGAGAATTTCCACCTCTCCCACCATTCTACCTTTCTCTCCAGGGAAAGAGAGAAAAAAAGTCTAAACAAAACAAAACAAAAAATAGCAGCAGAAAGCAAAAACACAAGCTAGTTTGAGTGTTTGGTCCAAATATATGGACCAAAATGTACTGAAATTGAACGCATGAAACTGTCATCTTCATGCCCACCCTTTGGTTGTGTTTTAAAGGTTTTCTGTAAAGGGATTACTAGAGCTCATATTGACCTTGCATTAGACAGTAATTAGGTACCAACTCATGACTTCAAATTCATTTGGATATTGGATGTCAGTATTTAAAAAAAAAAAAAATATTGGTTTAAGAAGGTTTCAAAGGATTGCCCCCAAATTTCAAAAGTCATAAACTGTATCTCTATACTTAATTCAATGTTTACTTTAAGAAATTCTTGCGGGACTGCTAGAATTTTTTTAAATGCTAATTTATATTTTTAAGTAATGCATAGAAGACTCTTCAACCATCATATCAAAATAAGGGAATTGTGGATTTTTTCTTTTCTTTTTCATCCATAGGATCAGAAGTCCAAGGGTTAAGGTAATTTGCAAGCAACATATGCAGGTAGATTGAGTAAAGACACCTTAACTTTGAACACACAGAGTAAAACTCCTTCCATTCTAGGGGAGAAAATCCAAACTTAAAATGTAGTGTGTGAAATACTTCAGTTTTCTAGGACAGTTGTTAAAAATCTCTCACACCTTGGAGAATTCAGAGATAAACTTGGCATCAGAATTCTTCCAGCTAACTAGGAAAAAGGTAGTCTCATACTTCTAAACAGCTTTCCCTATCAGAGCACATAGACTTAAATTTCAATTATGCTTTAGTCCCCCTAGGAATCGTGTTGCTTTATGAAGCCACACCTGGTGCACAAATGTAGTTAGAACTTTATATAAAAGGAATGCCATGCTTGGAAAACGGCAATCACAGGATTTCTCTAGTTTGGGTTCTTCCTAAAGACCTGTCCCTTCTCCAGCTACTGAATGTTCAACATAACCGCTAATTTCTGTTAATATCCTGTCACTCAATCACTCTGATCTTAGCACCTCAATGTCCTGCTTTTCAGATTTCTCATGCATAGCTTTATCTACCACAAATTACTGCCTGGCTCCTTTAACAAAAGATACAGGACGTTCAGCTTTCGGTGACCTAAAGACATCTCAAGTGGATCTTCAAGCCTTCCCTAATCTTCTCTCACAGACCTTAGGAAAGTATGACCTGTCCTTTTCAAAACTTCCTCTAGTCTCGATTGTGATCCTAGGAGTCGAGTGTCTAATTCTCTATTCCTGTCTTTCATTAGGAGCCATTTTTGCCGTGTACCCATCTATCTGTCTGTCTCTGTATGTTCACTTTTCATTTGAAAACCCTTTATGTATTTAATGCTGGGGATCCTCTCCTGTTTAATTTCACTAGGAGAACCACACCAACTCCTCCCACCCATCCTGGAGTTTCTCTTATAATGTGAATCCTGGGATGGAAAATGGAACTCTGATTACATTCTGGCAAATGGGATTACTCATCCCTTTTATCTGAAGACGGTTGTTGTACTTCACATTCTTGTACTCTTTTAGAATTAAATCTTACTAAAGAGCTGAATATAAACCAGAATTATTATGTTATTTTCATAGAAACTTTCATTATGTTGATATCTCCCTTACCCTGTAACTCTGCAGCTACCTTGAGGGCTTCCTGTGGCTTTCTTAGATATGTTTACAAAGTTTAAAACAAAGGAAGTTTAAATGACACAGAATTGAAAATGTTAGAAATCTACAGAAAATAAAAATTGAATATGAGTTAGCCAACTCCACAGACCTTTCCAGTCAAGCATTCATACTAGTACATATTTGTCTTTGTCCTTAGACAAGGATGATACAGACATACATGATATAATTCTAGCAAACAAATCAGAGATATTAAAAGCATTCTCAAGTTTTAAAAATGGCATGTAATACGTTTCAACAACATTCGACATGAATGTAAACGCCTGATTTCATTCCATGATTTTTATCTTCCCAGAAGCATAGTTGGTTTTACTTTTATTAAAAATATATTGTTATCATAACGCACTGGCTGGCTAGTATTTAAGGCATTTTGCACACACAGTATCTAAGTGTGGACAAAAGATGTTAATATTGATTTGTGGTAAGACAGTTTAAACTTCCAATCTTTTTTTTTTTTTTTTTGTAGAGATAGAGTCTCACTTTATCGCCCTCAGTAGAGTGCCGTGGCATCACACAGCTCAGAGCAACCTCCAGCTCCTGGGCTTAGACGATTCTCTTGTCTCAGCCTCCTGAGTAGCTGGGACTACAGGTGCCCACCACAATGTCCAGCTATTTTTCTGGTTTTGCAGTTTGGCTGAGGCCGGGTTGAACACTCCACCTTCAGTATATGGGGCCGGCACCCTACTGGATGAGCCACAAGCGCTGCCCTAAACTTCCAGTATTTTTGATGTAAGAAAATAGCAGAACATATTTAAGTGTTTTTTTTTTTTTAATAAAACATACATTTTAAACAAGGGTGATTGGTGTTTTTCATTCCTAGGAATAAGTCTTGTCTTATTTTTTCAAATAGTATATAAATTATATTATAATGTAGGATTGTGTTAAGACTTAGTAGTTCTCAAGCTGTGTTACCAAATAGCCATATAAATCCCACAAGCAAAAAACGTAAGCCATCTTGACCTTGTTGAAGTTGAAGCTGCTCCTTTGGGTGCTTTTTCCCTTCAATGTGAAGTAAGTTGTTAGGGTTCATTAGTGGTTTTATTATATGTCTTTTAATTGTATTAATCAATTTATTTATTTAGAGACAGAATCTCACTCCGTAGTCCTGGGTAGAGTGCCTTGACGTCATAACTCACAGTAACCTCCAACTCTTGAGTTCAAGTGATCCCTCAGCTTCCTGAGTAGCTGGGACTACAGGTGCCCACCGCAATGCCCCACTAGTTTTTTCTGTTTTTTACTAGAGATGGGGTTTTTCTTTCGCTAAGGATTGTTTTGAGCTCCTGAGCTCAGGAAATTCATCTACCTAGGCCTCCAGAGTGCTAAGATTATGGGTTTGAGCCACTCTGCCTATGTGTTTTTTTTTTTTTTTTTTTGCAGTTTTTGACAGGGGCTGTGTTTGAACCTGCCACCTCCAGCATATAGGGCTTGCGCCCTACTCCTTTGAGCCACAGGCACCGCCCTCTATGTGGTTTTTCTTAAAGAAAAGAAAATGGTTTAGATTTCTTTCATGGTTCACAGTTCTCAGATGAAACTTTTTTTTTTTTTTTTTGGTAAATCACATAGCCTAGGATGTTTCAAATAACCAAATCCTCTGGAGTGGATGAGATCTGTTAATGCAACTGCAGTACGGAAGCATCTACATCCCCAGCTTCATTAGCTGTATATCCTGGAAGAAAAGTAAGATGGTTTTCCTGTTCCCACAATCCACTCAATAGTGGCTTTAAAATCTGAATATTAAAATGGTTTCATATCAGGGCTGAGTATATTGTATACTTTTTCTTCCATTGTTGAGATACTTTGCTAGGAATATGTTCCAGCTCCATCCATGTGAACATGAAAGAAGTAAATTCCCCATCTTTTTAAGGTTGTGTAATATTCCATGGTGCACATATACCACAATTTATTAATCCATTCCAGCACATTTTACCCCATAATTACATTAATGTGCACAGCTATGATTTAATTTAAAAAAGAAAAATAAATAAATAAAAAGCAGCCTATTTAGCTCACCTTCCACATTTAAAAAATCGGGAATATTTATATCATTTATAATTTGTTTTGGATAATAGTTTTGAGCACCACCTTCTTTTTTTTTTTTTTTTTGTGGAGACAGAGTCTCACTCTATTGCCCTCAGTAGAGTGCTGTAGAGTCACAGCTCACAGCAACCTCCAGCTCCTGGGCTTAGGCGATTCTCTCGCCTCAGCCTCCCGAGTAGCTGGGACTACAGGCGCCTACCACAGCGCCCGGCTAATTTTTTGATGCAGTTCGGCCGGGGCCGGGTTTGAACCCGCAGCCCTTGGCATATGGGGTCGGCGCCCTACTCTGAACCACAGGCGCCGCCCAGAGCACCACCTTCTTAAGACTACTTGAAGCCAGTTTAAACCAATTATTACATAGTCTTCAAATTGGCTCTTAACTAGTGGCTTCACCAAAGGCAACAGGTCTGCACAGCCACCAAGGAAAACAGATCGTTTTTCTTCCTGTAAACGACTGGTGAAAGCCAATCCAGCGCAACTCCAAGATCTTCTACTCTCTCGAAACAAGCTACAAGTTTACTCTTTGTCCAGAGAGTTAAAGTTACATTCAACACCTTTCTGCTGAGCAGAAAGTTGGGCCATTTGTTCCATAACCCCGAGAAACCTCAGAAGAAAACTCACTATAGTTGACAGTGGGTGTTCTCTTGCTGAAGAACTAGACTTGCTGTCACACAACAAATACGTCCAATGATCGTGGGATAATTTTCCCAGCAGGTGGGCTGTACAAGCAGTTCATTTTCTTCATTTGCAATGTCACAATCCTCATCTCTAGTGGTTTTTTTGTTTTTTTCCTGTAACAAGAATTCAGAAAGTGATGATGAAGTTCCCATCTGGGATATTCTCCTTATGTAGTTTATTTCGGCTTTCTACAGCTTATATGACTGTTCTCCAGCAGACAAATGTTCTGGAGATTTCTTAACCTCCTTCATGTTCTTATTAATGGCATTAACAACCTTTGGGTAATAGTTCTGAGCATCACCTTCACACTACCTTCCATACAGGTTGTCCTAGTTTGCAGTCCCACCAACAGTGTACAAGTGTTCCTTTCTCTCCACATCCACAGTGTTGATTTAATGATGTGCACCATTCTCCCTAGGATTAGGTGACATTTCAATGTGGTTTTGATTTGTATTTCCTTTAGAGATGATGTACATTTTTCATGTGTTTGTTGACCATTAGTCTATAAATTCTTAGAATTTAAGGATTTTATTGGAGTTTAATTC
This sequence comes from Arctocebus calabarensis, assembly GCA_963573935.1. Lineage (NCBI taxonomy): Eukaryota > Metazoa > Chordata > Mammalia > Primates > Lorisidae > Arctocebus > Arctocebus calabarensis. The sequence continues at coordinate 36,599 of CAUYON010073519.1, read as the reverse complement.
CAAGTCATTCTTTATAAGTTTCCTAAACAATCTATCTACCTTTGTTGCACAACAGGCCAGTATTCATTATCTATAGACTTTGTTATTAAATATATTCCACAATGTTTTTAGAGATGATCTTTAGTATTTTTGTGTGTATAGTACACAATTTTTTCTTACCCAGAGTAATAATTGAATATTTTATAAAAATTCTACATCTAAATAATTATACCATTTTCAAACAAACTACTATATGTAGTTCTGAAAATACATGCTGTTTGTACTTTTTCTCTGCCTGATATTTAAAGCACACCATTGAAGATAGAAGATTTTTGAAGTCATCTCAGACCACCTTATCATTAAATTATTTAGCTAAATAACTATGGGAATTATTTACAGAGTCTCAGAAATAAATTTATTTCTTTAGTGCAGTGGCTTTTTCTTCTATGAAGTGGCTGATCACTTTCTTCAATGGAAATATTACAGGTGACCCAATTTAAAAAAAAGACGTCAATGATAGTAAAAATAATGAACATAATAACATTCCTATGGTAGGATCAGGATGGGATTTGGATGGAAATGGCCACCCATTCAAAGGTGTCATTCTTTCCATAATTCTAAAAGATCTAACAATGCTTCTGGAGAAGACTTTGGTTAAATGCAAAGTGCTGGCCAAGGAAGAGTTGCTTCAATATTTACTGTCCCTGGGCTGTTAGGTACTCTTTGTATCTTGTTGACCATGAGGTTTTCTTGGTCACTGGGGTGAAAGTGACCTCTCCACTGGTCAGGGTTAGAACACCTAGGCAACATTTTGGTAATGTTCTCCAAAATCACTCAGCATTTCAATGAGAGCCATTTTGTTGTGTTGACCCCTTATCACACAGAGAACAGATGCATTCAGATGTCCAGGGTGTGCAAAAAAGGCCAGCTTGGTTATGCTTGGTTGTACTTCAACCTGTTTTAAACAGATTTAGCCCTCTGTCAGATGTGAAAGCTGAATTTAGTTTTGACTATGTATTATCAAAACAGCTTTTGTAACAAATTTTAATCTTGCAAAATTTATTTTTGATTCTGGTTGATCTAAGTAGCAGTATTTTTTATTAAATGTAAGCGGCAATAATGGGTTGAATTGATAGCATTTCTCATTTTCAAAATGATTGTACAATGCTATAGGATACAATAATTGAGTACTAGCCCTATCTGACAAAAGCAACTCCGCTTCTTTCAGAGGTTTTTTTTTTTTTAAAGAAACATTCTCATTGCTCATTTAGTTCATTAAATATTTTCTTACATAAAAAGTAGTTGTAATTGGCTCGGTGCCTGTGGCTCAAGCGGCTAAAGGCACCAGCCATATACACCTGAACTGGCGGGTTCAAATCCAGCCCGGGCCTGCCAAACAACAATGACGGCTGCAACCAAAAAATGGCCTGGTGTTATGGCGGGCGCCTATACTCCCAGCTACTTGGGAGGCACTAAGCCCAGGAATTGGAGGTTGCTGTGTCCTGTGATGCCACAGCACTCTATCCAGGGTGACAGCTTGAGGCTCTGTCTCAAAAAAAAAAAAAAAAAGTAGTTGCAATTATTTTGTGAGTTGAATACTGAGTAAAAAGGATTTTCAGACTATAAAATATCTTTAAAAGTTCACAAATAAAATTTTGTGTGTTTAAAGGTGAGTTAAGTTTTTATGTTTTAATAGTTTAGGTGCATTCCTGCCAAAGAGAAGAAATATTTATAAACTAGAGAATTCTCAAGATATCTTATTGACACATCTTTCTTTTTCTTTTAATAAGAGTAAATAATTATAAAATTAGAGAGTCATTTTTCCAAGCTTACCCAAGTATTATGCCAATTAGCATTAATAGTGTGTGATTAGTAGTACAATTCATGTTAGTTTTCAGAAGCTTTTTTCAGTGATAGTTGACTTTCTTTATTGGGTATATTTGCTCTTTCTTATTTGTTTCTCTTGGCCATCATCAACTAAATTTGTCTCTTTTACTTATTACTATAAAATCTTTCTGTGCTTCATCTGTAAATGTGTCATCTGAAAAATCACACGTAATAGTAAAATTATTTTATGACATTTGCTAGTGAGGTTTGTGGTAGAAGAACTTGAAATGACCTATCTCTGTCTTATAAAGAATTTTTTTGCTAGCTGTGAAGTACTTCATCTCATTTGCACTTCAGTTCAATGTTACATAAAGTACAAAGTGTCACCACACTCTCTGTCTTCCTAGTTCTGTATTTAAGTGTTCTTTTAGTGTTTTCATCTAATTGCTAAGCAATAGAGCTTTAGAGACATAAGACATTTCATGTACTAGATGGCAACGTCTTATTGAATTGTTAGCATCTTACCTTGCTTTCATTGAAGCTTTATGACAATATGAGAGAATGAGAGACAGATCCTTTCAGGAGGGAAACAGTGTTCAATGAAAGATAAAGCTCATTCTCTGGCCAACAGATGTACACTGAGGCCACCGGTCAGCCTGGGTTCCAGTTTCATTCCTGTCCCCCGTTTATCTGTGTTACTTTAGGTAAACTTAAAATGTGCCTACATTCCTCATTCCCTAAAAGCAGATGATAATAGTGACATGTATTTCTAAGTGGTTGTAGTGAAGATTAAATAATATAAGGAATATCTTTAAAACTATAGTTGGCAATCAGTATGTGTTGTACACATGTTTGCTATTGTTATTTTAAAATATTATTTTAAGTTAGAGTTTGTTGGCTGTATCTGAAAATCATCCAACCATAAATGTTATTTTAGGGTCATTTTTAATAATGTTTCCTCAAGTGAAAAAAATTTCTTTAAAGCTTTGTGTGTGTGTGTGTGTGTGTGTGTGTGTGAGAGAGAGAGAGAGATGGGATCTCACTATGTTGCTCAGGCTTGTCTTAAACTTCAGGCCTCACATTGATCTCCACAGGCACAAGCATGACACCTGACCTTTTAAGGCCTATCCAATAAGTCACTGAATAGTAGGTAGGAGATCAGAGCTAGGTATTTTCTAAGGAGGATGAAAAGAAGTAAAAAGATTGGGAAAGAGTCCTGGAGTTAAGAAAATTTAACAATTTTATTATAGTAAATCTGGAGCCTGAAACATCTATAAATAACCAAATAGTGAATATTTAAGGCTTTGCAGACTGTAAGAACTCTGCACCAAGGACAGAACTGTGCCCTTATAGTGAGGAAGCGGTTATTGGCAATGTGTAAATGAATGAGCGTGGTTATGTTTTCATAAAACTTCATTTATAAGAAGAGAAAAGGTTTGAATTTGTTCCTGGGAGATGTAATTTCCAACCCTATGCAATACATCATTGAGTAACACAATTGTTGATTCTTTTCTCTGTGACTACTGCCCTTTATTATGATGTTTTGAATGAATTTAGGGATTCTTAGGCATTTGAATATGGGTAATGCAACCAAGTAATCACAGGTGACAAAGAGCCCTGAGAAGGAAATTAAGTAGAAATGCTTGAGAAGAACATATCAGTTTCAGGCACATACAGATTGCCCCCTATTACTCATTAGCATTGAACTGATGATAGCAATGATAAATTAAGATTAAATTCTCTCATAAGACTATGAAAGAATTTGACACAACTTCACACAATGTCAGATAAGTTGATTTTATAATTATAAATATAATTCATCAAACTTTTAAATATCCTATCCTGATTACATATTTATTATATGATTGACTCATTTGTATATGTATAGGATTTCCAATGGTCATTTGCCAAAGTATAAACTGACCTTGCTGACCTTGTATTCTTTTTCTTCTTCCATGCTATTGCTTTAATTTTATCACTCATTTCTTTCTTCACAAATGATAAATTCAGGTTCTTAGGTGCCTATTTGACAACCACAAGACTATTTTTTTACAGATTATTGTAACATCTCTAATATATATCCGTAGCGCAATAACCCCACTTCCTATCTCTCACCTTCTGAAATTGACTCCGTAAGTCAGCATGACAAATACTCCATCTAGCATCAGAACCTACAAGGAATAGCACTGAAACCAAACTGGCTTCATGAGCCATTACAAGCAAAATATTCTGAGAACCTAGAGCATTCTTTTCTGGGAACATAGATGATTAGGATCTGACCTATTTTTCTTTTTTAATCTTCCTGAATGTAGTAGAAACAGTCATTGAACTAGACCTACCCTGGTATTAATGAGAAAATGCTCAAGCACATCAGATAAACAGTCCAGGGAAGCCGTTTTATTTTTTGGAAAAGAGAAAAATATGTAAAGGCCAATTGTGTTCTTTGTACTCCACGGTGTCTGTGGGATCATTGCTACTAGTAAGCATTTAGAGAATGCCAATAACACAGCTACTCTGAGTACCTCCTCAGTAGTGATGAAACATTCATAGAAACAGTCCTTGCTTAATGGTGTTCTAGCTGACAAAAATAGAATGGCTCTAGAAGATCTCCCATATTACCCTCATTGCTAACGGATGTCTTATAGGAAAAACTGATAAAAAGTACAAAACCAGCAGTAAACATTCAGTGAGTACCTATTTCATATGGTTTCGGCTCTTAGCTCCTTTAGCCAATGTGCTCACATGTTCCCCTCTCTCACCCTGCCTCTCTCCCTTTCTCCCTCTATCTCTATTCCTACCTCTTTTCTCTCCTCTCTCCATCTTTCACGAGTTATATCTGACTTCCTCCAAAGGATAGTGTAAGACTTATTTTCTCCTACATTTACTTTTTTCAGGCTCTTCTTTTAAGGCCTTGAAATTTGGCAATGCAGAATGAGAAAAAAATTATGTGATCAGTACAGGATTAGCTACCCTGAAAGTAATTGTTTATATTGACCTTGATCCAATTTAATGACCACTCTTTCAATTGGGTATTCGGTAGTGTGTAACCTTGAAAATAGTGTAATATTCATAGTAGACTTTTTTAGAAATTCAGATTCTTTTTACTCGTCCCATCACATAAAGCTGAGACTATAGCACATTAGGCCTATTTGTATAAAGAATATTTGGTTGTAATTTTTAGGTCAGACTGACAAATTTAGCACTCAAAGTGATGTTTCCATGCAATAGAAATAAAGGCAGAAATCTGCCTAACAATTTATTGCAGGTTGTTATAACCCACTAATAATCAAATTGTGTGCAGTTGCCTTTCTTCAAACACATACTACAAGAATTATTGGTTTCTTTTAACTGAATCATGCACCAATATTCAAAATTTACCTTCATTTGTCCCTTTTGACCTTGAAGATATATTTTAATACCCTCATCTGTGTGACCCTTATCAACCTTCCCTCAGTGACAGAAGTGTCACACAATCCACCAAAGCAGATCTCTTTTCTCCAAGGACACAGCTGTTCACTTCTTACAATCTTTTGCCCCAAGCACTGACAACTAGAAAACTTGCTTCTAATGTGGTTACAAATCTTGATCCAGCTGGTGACTTCTTTTCAACAGTGAAGGTTACTATGAGCCCCACGGTAGCACTTAGAATCGAAAAGCTCTACAGAACGTTCAACTCCATATGGTAGCCCTTTAACCCTTACTCTGGCTCTCATGCACAGGCCCACTACCCAGCACAGTACACATGCACCCTGTGTGTGTTTATCTCTTTGTCTCACACAATCTGTCTCATACCTAACAAGGTACAAAATGAAAAGCAATGTTAGCTGACATTCTTATTTTACAAAACAAATTCTAACCATCCTCATCTACTTATTTGCACAGAGTTTCAGCTCTTAGATGCACAGCGTTTATGTGAAACGTCAGCCAACCCTATTTCAGGCTGAAAATCCACAATCTTTTATCAAATCCCAATTCTCTTGTAACACTTTCAAGAATTTGTTTGCTATAAAATTCAGCATAAATATAGTAACTTGCAAGAAATGAGTCATGGTAATTGAAAGCATAACTATACAACTAAAGTTTTAACAAGGTTTTCACACGTGCAATAAAAGACATTTGTCTCTTATGAAATATTAATGAAAGCTAATGATCATAAAACCCAGGTTCATCTAACATTTTAATGAGCTTTTTAATTGTAGAACAATTTACCTACATTAAAAAAGCAACTAACTCATTTTTACAAATTCATAATCTTCTATTTTTTATTTCATAATACATCAAAATTGAAACATTTTATAATTCCTTGTAAAATGTGGTTTATTCTTGGCTAATTTTTAATATAAATAGCAAAGTCATAAACGAATTAGAGTGGATTTTATTTTATATTTATTTGGAATTTATCTTCTTGTGGAATTTAATTTATCTTTATTTAAAGAGCTACAAAAAACCACTAGTGGTATGCCATATGTTCTCTGGAATTAAAAATGAGATTTCTTTTTACTAGACAAATATATTCAAAGTTGAAATAAAACTTATTTAAAATTGCTTTGAACTTCAAATTATCATAAGTGAAAATAAAATTTAGACTTTTAGACAATATAAGTAAAAATTGTTGTTTATTCATCAGGAGAGTAATTTTTTGAATCAGAAAATCACCAATGCTTAGACATAATTGTGCATTTCCTTACTGGATGACTCCTAAGTAATAATTATCTTACATATAAAAGAATCTAGATTATATTTATATTCACAGATATAATAAAATATCATACCAGTTTTATTTTCACTTTCAAAAGCACATATTGAGAAAAAAGACTGAAAGCAAGTTATCTCTCAAAGCATTTGTAAAGCAACCAACCTAATTGAAATTTTTACCTATATAAATAATAGAAATAGAAAAAAATAGTGGATAAGAAAGAGAAATTGGTTTTAAGAATCTAATAGCAGACAATGCTTCAGCAAAACAATTTAATTTTGCCATTATTAAAAATTTTTGATACGCATGCGTTTCTTCCTTTTACGTTCCTATATCAAGTAATTTTTTATGTTTTATTATGAATGGAAATAAGCAATATAAGATATATTTAAGGTTGCAGTTTATGTTGTGCTATGTCAAATTGCTAAAATAATCAATTGTTTGCAGTGCATATACAAACTTTTTAGTAATTTGACATAGCACAACCTAATACTGCAAAATTAACAAAAAATTATGACAATGCATGCTATTATAATTAATAGTGAAAATTACTACAGGAGTATCCTTAATGTAAAGGCTATTACTGCCATTAGAACTTGTTTAAGGTTTTTCCTCCTTTTAGACATAAAATTTCAAAAGATTACTAGCTATTTTGTATAGAACTTTATGTTTTTCCATCTAATGTTTATTTCATAGACTGTACTGGGTTCTGGACTGCAATGGAATTTTGCCTTACTTCATTCCAATGGAAAAATTAGGAACAACATATGTTCCTAAAATAACACTTTCACATTAAATTTGTTGACTTCTTGTGTGTTAGTTTTTGGTTTGTTTAGCTTTGTTTTGTTCACATTTTATCTGGGTAGAATTAACAAATAATTGACATTAGTGAATTTTGAAATTATAAATCTCATTAAATACAATTCCAAAATGTGAATTCTAGGATAACCATTTTAATTAAGATGCTGATGTCACAATGCCATTTTGGCATTTACCTCCAATCCTCCAATGTTAATATATATACATATATGTGTGTATGTGTATATATATATACATATATGTGTATATGTGTATATACATATATATATGCATGTGCATGTGTGTACAGGTGTGAATAATGTAATATATATAATCATGACTTTGAAATACTAAAGAGAGCTCAGGCACTTAAATGCTGCAAATAATTTGAGGGAAAGGGTACTTTGCAATTCTGCATCTAATAAATGGTGCCTAAATAGCATATAGAGAGAAGTAGAGTTTCATAGTTCATTTTTTATTTTCATCATTAGAAAAGTAGTTGATGATAGGTGGCACCTGTGGCTCGGTGGGCAGGGCTCTGGGCCCATATACCGAGGGTGGCAGGTTCAAACCCAGCCCCGGCCAAACTGCAACAACAACAACAACAACAAAATAGCTGGGTGTTGTGGTGGGCACCTGTAGTCCCAGCTACTGGGGAGGCTGAGGCAAGAGAATGGCCTAAGGACAGGAGTTGGAGGTTGCTGTGAGTAGTGTGACGCCACAGCACTTTACTGAGGGCGATAAAGTGAGACTCTGTCTCTACCAAAAAGAAAAAAGTAATTGATGACATGTTTGAAAAATTTAGAAAATCAAGAACAATAGACATCAAAAAATACTAATTACCAATAATTCCAAAACAAAATGAAAATCGCAACTTTCAATTTTGGGATATGTTGCTTTAGAGACTATTCTAAAACTACATAAAGTGTTTTTAAAAAATTGAGAAACAATAGCACATAGAATTTTCCTAATTTTAGCTTACAGTTTTTATTATGAAACTATCTCTATGTATGTATAGAATTTTCCCAAGCTTACAGTTTTTATTATGAAACTATCTCTATGTATTTAAATATATTTCAAAAATATTATTGCTTTGTATTTATATTTCCAGCAAACTCATTTTTTTTCTATATCTGATTATTTTCTTTGGATAAATTCTTAAAAGTGGATTTGTCAGATTATAGAAATAAGAGATATACTTTAATAAATCCTACCAAATTTCCTTTTAGGAAAAAGTTACACCTCTGGCCTAAAGTAGGAAGAGAGCCTTTCTGTCTGAGTGCTTGGCCTTTTCACGGGGAGAAAAATGGTTAACGTGTTTATTTCACATTCATTGGTAAGTAGTGACAATGAATATTGGTCTATATGTTATTGCCAGTTATATGTCTCTATCCAATTTGTAGAAACTTGTTTTATTTTATGTAAGTGTATTGATCTCCCTGCACATCATATTCTTTTTCCTTTTATTTTAGATTTAAAATAAATTCTCCCCTAATAAAGAAAGAGAAAAAAACATTCAATTGTTTTCTTTCAGATTTCTGAGATGTGTGTGGTCTGAATATACATGAATTTTCAGAGCATTATTTGTTACCTTTTTTATATCACATATCAGAGTTTTTCAGACAGATCAATGGGATATTATTTTAAAAATATCATTAAAGTAAAATCTTTTCTTTTTAAATTTTATCAAAATGATATAGTTGTTAATGAATTTACCCTGAAATTTAAAATGAACATTCAACTTTTCATTTTGCTGACGTTTGCTTTTTAATGCATAGTGTGAAATTGATATTATATATAAATTGATTTAAAATTTAATTTTTTTATTATTTATAAATAATGAAATGTAATAATCTCATTCAAAGATATTCTCCTGAACAAATATAAGTGTTACAAATACATGTACTTTAAGGTGTATTTTTGTCTCTTATCCCAATAAATTTGGCATATTTGAGAAAAAACCTAAAACAATAGCTAAAAATTATTAGGCTCCAGTAGCTACCATACTTTTTGACACTGCACTGTAAACAACACCATGGTTAAATTCTGTGTGCCTTCATTTAGACAGCACTGAATGGATTATTTGTACAACAATGGCAGTACATTTTAGCTCATAATTAATATATGTTTTATATTAGATGAATGAATAAAATGCATTTAACCTCATGTTTAAAAGCATAGAGAGATTTTGGCTTGGCACCTGTGGCTCAATGGACTAAGGCGCCAGCCATGTACACCTGAGCTGGCAGGTTCGAATCCAGCCCGGCCTGCCAAACAACAATGATGGCTGCAACCAAAAAAAAAATGGCCGGGCGTTGTGGCGGGCGCCTGTAGTCCCAGCTACTTAGGAGTGGAGGCAGGAGACTCGCTTGAGCCCAGGAGGTTGCTGTGAGCTGTGATGCTTCAGCACTCTATCCAGGGTGACAGCTTGAGGCTCTGTCTCAAAAAATAAAAAAATAAAAGCATAGAGAAGTTTTATTCAGAAATTATCTTTGCAGTCTTATGAAAACATAGTCACTGTGGCTGAATGGGCCTGTACACCATGACAAGAACAGAGACCTCAGGGGCCACAGGCATCTGCCCTGAGCAGCTCCCAGCCACTAGACAACCACACAGGTCCTGCTCATTTCCTTGCATTGCACACCACCTGAGTCCCTTCTTTCCCTTTCAATTTCCCTTGATTTAATTACACAGGGCTCTCACAGTTGAGATGGTTCTTGGGATATAATTATTTGTCTCCTGTTCATTCTCAACATTTGGATATAGATAATCACCATTTATTTATTTATTTATTTATTTTATTTTTTTGAGACAGAGACTCAAGCTGTCACCCTGAATAGAGTGCTGTGGCATCACAGCTCACAGCAACCTCCAATTCCTGGGCTCAAGCGAATCTCCTGCCTCAGCCTCCCAAGTAGCTGAGACCATAGGTGCCTGCCACAACACCTGGCCATTTTTTGTTTGTAGCCATCATTGTTGTTTGGCGGGCCCGGGCTGGATTCGAACCAGCCAGCTCAGGTGTACATGGCTGGTGCCTTAGCCCGTTGAGCCACAGGCGCCAAGCCAATCACCAGTTATTTAATGTACATGTGGATCATTGTCTTGATTGTAAAAGAGATAGTATGGTCACCAAGACACAAAGTAGTTGAAGCTCTTGCAAGATTTGATTTTGGCTAACGGCCATGTAGGACGTTAGGGTCCTGTTTGGAGAACTTTAGATATGAACACATAATTTACCTGGGTGGCATCTTGGCAATCAAAGATTCTACGACTTAGTATATTTAGTAGTTACCTGAATTTTGACTGGTAAAAGGGGCTTTTTTATTATTGACTCAATATATTATGAGGATACAAATACTTTTGATTACATGTATCAATTTTGTTATTCTTGATTAGGGGTTATAAGTGTACCTATCAACCAGACAGTACATATTCTTTGTACCCTTTAGGTAGATTCTCAAACACTCCCTTTTGTCCCTCCTACCTGCTTATTTTCCATTAAGTTTTATTTCCCTCTAAGCACATGCATGCTCTTTATTTAGTTCCAATTTATTTAATAATAGTGAGTATACGTGATGTGTGTCTTTCCAATTCTTTAGATACTTCACTTAGGATGATGGTCTTCAATCTACTCAAATTAGTGCAAAAGGCATTAAGTCATCCTTCTTTGAGGCTGAGTAGTATGCCATGCTTACATATACCACATTTTTTATCCACTCATGAATTTATAGACACTAAGTTTGATTCCATATCTTTGCAATTGTGAACTGTATTGCAATAAACATTTGAGTACAGTTATCTTTTGATAAAATGACTTTTTTTTTTTTTGGTTAAATATCCAGTAGTTGGATTGCAAGATTAAATGATGGGTCTACTTTCAGTTCTTTGAAGTAATTCCACACTGTTACGATAGAGGATGCACTAATTTGCAGCCCCATCAACAGTGTAGAGCTGTTCCTTTGTATATCCATGCCAGCATCTATTATTTTTGGTGTTTTTAATAAAAGCCATTCTAACAGGGGGAAGGTGATATCTTATTGTGGTTTTAGTTTGCATTTCCCTGATAATTAGTGATGTTAAGCATTTTTACATACGTTTGTTGCTCATTTGTCTATCTTCTTTTGAAAATCTTCTGTTCACGACTTTGACCCACTTGTTAAGAGTTGTGCATGTTTATTTTCTTCTTGCTGATTTACTTTAGTTCATTGTAGATTCCTGGTTATTAGCTCTGTATCAGACATACAGCTTACAAATATTTTCTCCCATCCCAATAGATTGTCTATTTTCTCTGATTATTATTTCTTTAGCTGTGCAGAGCTTTTCAATTTAATCACATCTCATTTATTTACTTTTGTTGCTGTTGTGATTACCATTGGGATCTTCTTCATAAATTCTTTGCCTAGGTTGATACCTAGAAGATGTTTTTTCCATATTTTTTTCTAGAATTATTATGGTTTCATGTCTTACATTTAAGTATTTATCTATGTTGCATTAGTCTTTGTAATTGGTAAGACATACAGATCTTGTTTCCTGCTTGTGCATGGGGCTGTCCAATTTTCCCAGCACCATGTGTTGCATGGCTCTTCTTCTACCCCTGCTTTTATTGTGATCAGTTGTCTGCTTGGAGATGGTTTTATATCTGGGCTCTCTGTTTTGTTTCAATTGTCTATGTCTCTTTTTTGGTGCCATTACCATGTTGTTTTGGTTACTATTGCCTTGTAGTATACTTTGAAGTCTGATAATGGCTCCAGATTCATTTTCTTTCTTTCTTTCCTTTTTTTTTGCTTAAAGTTGCTTTGTTCATTCAGGCTTTTTTTCTGGTTCCAAGCATATGTACACAATCAATAGCACTCTTATATACCAATAGCAGCCAAGCTTTTATTCTTCATTCACACTAGCTACAAAGAAATTAAAATACCTAGGAGTATACATAACAAAGCTGGTGAAAGATCTTTCCAAAGAGAACCAGGGAACACTGAGGAAAGAATCACAGATGACACAAACAAATGGAAAAACATAGCATGCTCATGGATCACTACAATCAACATTGTTAAAGCATTCATATTACCCAATGTGATTCAGCAGTTTCAAGCAATTACCATCCAAATGTCAACATCATATTTCATAGATCTAGAAAAAAAGACTTTTAAAAGGCAGAGAAATTCTAAAATTGCTACTCTGACCAAAAAAAAGGAACCATATGGTGGCCCTAAAATTCAAACTTGAAGTGTCATCCAACACAATTTTAGATTGGACTTCTTCCTGGGCTTTCTTCCAGCGTCTTGCTTTGCTTTGACTCTGGCCCATTCCCTAATGCCCCTTGCTTTGTTCCTTTTCCATATTCTGCCCCTTCTCCAGATCACCTACTTTCTCTCCACCGACTTTCCCTACATACAGTCCTGTCATTCAATGCTGCTCACAGTGTCTTACAGCATATTTGGTGACAGTGACCAGCCTTGCTGGTTTTATGATTTTAAGACTTCGTCGAGATTAGGTTTGACTATCTAGTTTAAATCTTTCCTCCTTTTTAAAAATAAAGACAAAATTTCACTGAAGAATTAAGTGTCACCTTTAAGAAATTTAGTTGTTCAATATCCTTTTGGAAGCACAGGATGCCAGAATTTAATTGGAAGAGTCAAAGTGAATTGATTACCAAAATGCTACCAAATAAATTAATCAAAATTTCACTGAGGATAAAAATAAAAGGTATATAAAGGGAACATTCTCTTTTGGAAGCTATTCCTGAAATAATTCCTATAAGATTGACCAGTCATAAATTCAGTTTTCTGTACAAGGAGGAAAAAAATGTGTCCCAGATAGTAAAGCACATCTCACTCACACTTTTAGGAAGTGTGAAAATGGTCCTGGTTCTGATGAGAGAGAAGTGATTACGATTGTCCTTTTCACCTTTGTTGCTATTGTCTTAAATATAAGTTAGGTGCCAGATTTAGCAAGAAATATAAAGTTGCAATGGTAGACATGCCCCTTTCTAATCTATAAGAAATTCCTGAGCATTTTGAAGACACTGACTTATATATACACACATACACATATGTGTGTGTGTGTATAATAAACTAATAATTCTTCAGATTAAATAATTAGATGAACCTAAGAACAAGGACATTTCTAGGACTACTCTTGGAATGAAAAACAAAACAAATTAACAACAACAACTATATATATATATGTAAAATATATATATATAATCCTATGTGTGTATATATATATGTATATGGTATATGTATATATATTATATGTATCTGTCAATATGGGAAAGGCAAAAAAGAAAAAAAAAATGAAAGAATTGCCCTGATATATTCTGAAAGGTAAAATTTTAAATGACAAAAAAAAACCCTTTTATCTGACAAATAATATGTCCAAAAGGAATTTGATCCTAATTTCCCTTCATAAAATAAGGGAAATTCCCATACAATGGTAAAAAGAGAATGTTTCATTTTTAGTCGATGATAGGATTTCTCTGTTATAGCTAGCAGAGAAAATGTCTATATAGATAGTAATTATATTTTGGGGTCCTTAATGATTTTGGCATTTTGGAAGCAATACAGATTTTTACCTGGAATTTGTGCTACAAGTAAACATCGCCACCATATCAAAACTCAATTAAGTATCTAGCTTATTACAAAGGAATAGTTTACACTTAAGATTAAGTGCATACTTAAAAAACACACTCCACAAGTAAAGAGCTATGTTTTCTCAGATTAAAGCACTAAATGAGCTACTTTTAAAGAGTCTAGACTGTCCAACAAGTTCAAAAATCAAAGCCCAAACTAAATCCTGTTATTGTCATCAAGTACTCATTTAATGGCACCTAATGTGGGGGCAGGAGGAAGACAACTTTGATAAGAATCAAATTCTTCTTTCCAACTAGAAGGTCTCTGGTGGCATTAACGTAGTCCTCCCACATAGATTGATATGGAATCTATTAAAAATGTTATATACTATAATCCACCATGTGTGGGAAAACTTCATAATCATCATCTGAATGGCATTTTGCTGTAGGCAAATTCAATAAGATTACCCAGAAGATGTATTTTTTTAGTCTTTCAAGCCTACAATTCTTAGAAAATTAAAAGAAGGGATAAGCACTTAAGTTAAAAATGTAAAACTCATTTAAAAATCTACAAATAATACTTATTCCATCCCCTCCCCTCACATGGTTAAAAATATGTTCTTAATATTGTCTATTTTTTGTTGACCAGAAGGATTTCCTTTTCCTTCTGCACTTTGTTCAGACTCTCTAACAATAAAACAACTGCTTCAACAGAAGCAAAGCAATTTTAGACCTTACATTTCTCATTTGGGAAAGACTCTCTGTTTTGTCTAATAATGGGGGTAGCCATTTCACTGGCTGGGTAATTAAGGAACTCTTTAATCCAGTAGCATCACTGCTTTTATCACCTTCAGTTCTAGTTAAAATAGAATGAATGACTGGCTTGTCAAAATTGAAATTTCCAAACTATCTGAGGATCTTTACTTGTCCTGGCCAAAGACTCTTCTGTCAGTTTTCATAGCCATCGGGTCCACTTCTGTAGGAATTCATAAACTATACCCACATGAGCGGAGCCCTGGATAACCCTGGTCTGGGGAGTTAACTCCTCACCTTTACACTGCTGTTTAATAGACTAACATGACCAAAGATTGTAGAGGCTTAGTGTGTTTCACTTTTCCCAAAGGTATACCCCATACAGCCTGGTTTTCTTGAGACAGTACTATCCTCTTCTGTAAAGTGGAGGAAATTCCTTTCCAGCCAGAAACATGATTACAGAAAATAAAACTGTTCTGGAACCTCACTGGACATCACTCATCAACATCAAAATGACATTATTGAGTATTATTAACTACAAACACTGCAGGGAAAAATCTGAGAACTCAATAGACTCCAACACATATAGTAGCTTTTGTTAATTATTTTTTTATCTCAAAAAAATCAAGAAGGAATTTCATGTCATGACTAAACTCATTAACGTCAACTAAGACAATTTATAGGCAAAAAAAAAACGCTTTATGTGGCAAAAAAACATATAACATAAAATTATCATTCAGACCATTTTAAAGTGCACATTCAGTAGTATTAAGAATATTCATATTATTGAACAGCCAATATCCACAACATTTTCATCTTGCAAAACTGAAAGAAGTTCTATTAAACGAAAGCTCCATATGTCACTTCCCCCGGCTCCCAGCACCACCATCCTTTCTTCCTCTGCAGCCTTGCCTCCACCAGTGACTTTAAATAAATGAAATCATATACTTTGTCTTTTAATAACTGCCTTATTTCATTTAGCATACTGTCCTTGAGATTCATCCATTTGGGGTATGTATCAAGTTTATTTCCTTTTTAAGACTGAATAATGGGGGGCACCTGTGGTGGTTCAAAGAAGTAGGGTCCGGGACCCACATACAGGAGGTGGTGGGTTCAAACCCAGCCCCGGCCAAAAACTGCAAAAAAAAAAAAAAAAGATTGAATAATGTTCCACCATATGCACATATCACATTTTTTCTAGTCATTTATCTGTCAGTGGGTAAGGATAGCAAGTACCAACTAAGGCTGTCCCAAGAACACCAGGTTACCTGAAAATATCCTGCTATGCTTAATACTTAATATAAGGCCTGACTTGTAGTAATCACTCATTTATTGAGTAAATTGATAAGAAGGTGACTCAATAGAAGCTCGGCATCACTAAGTATCCTCTTTCTTTTTTAATTATTTTTTTTCCTGGATGTTAGAGGCAGGTATCAAACGACAAAACTCTCCTAAATGTCCCTGTGCCCACTCTGAGTTCTTCTGGATCATTATTATCTCACAAATGGACTGGCTGGATTTCTCTTCATGCCTCCTGTCTGTTACTCAACATTCACATTTTTGTCACTTGATTATCCTGAAAGAGAAATCTGATCAGAACTTTCCCCTAATATAAACCTTTCACACCGAAGGGTTGAAAATCAGTTTTATCATGAAACGAAAATCCCTGTACGGTCTCCCAACAGTCAATTTCTCTAGCATCTTCCATCTCCCACCATCTTCTTCAAGTACAATATGTTTCAGCCACACCCAAATTATGCCCCATTGCTCAAAAGTGTAACACTCTCTATTTGTCACATCTGTGCTCTAAAATTGCTGCCCGTCTGTCTGGAGGGCTCTCTTCCCAAACGTTGCACCTTCTGCCTCCTCTCGGCCCCCAGCCCTGTCCCTGCTCCCAGGCTCACCTTGGTTCAAATCACCTCCACTTCCTCTCACTCCCACAGTCCTGAAACTAATGAATGAGAGGCAAGCCTGGAGATGTGGAAGTGATTTAGTGGCCTATTAATACTTAACTCTGGATTTCAGCAAAATTTAAGGCTGGACAACCCCTGCCAGGTCATGAAGGCCATTTCTCTTCTTCATCAAAGACTTCACATTCTCAGCTAACTAAAATAAACATGTAAATAAATTACACAACTTAAAAAAGCATATACCTTTTGTACATGCATTTCTTAGGATTCCTTAATGATTTGTAAGGGAACCTGCTGGTTATTTTTAAAATCCCACATAGTTTCTTTCCTTGGATTTATACGAATTTCCTCTTTATAATCAATGGAGAATCATGGGATGAATACCATCTATTTTTAACTTGAGGATTTAAATAACCTCTAAGTTCTTGCCTCCGAGTTGAATAATTCCAGATCTTTTCACCTTTTCTTGTAGGTCTTACTTTACAACCAATTCATTATCTTTGTGGTTGTCCTCTGAACCCTCTTCAAGTTTTCACATTCTTCTTAGGATTGGGAGTCATGAACATGGCTGCAGAATTTCAGGAAGGGTTTGACAAGTTGTCTGCTCATTAGGGAGATTACCTCATAGTTGTATCACACTGAGGCCTTCATTTTGAACCACAGCTTTGCCTTTGTAACAGTGATGCTTACACTGCTGATCTTCTGTACTAGGTTCCTCTTATCCTTCATTGCTCCCAAGTATTTCTAATTCTTCCTCCTCCTTTCATTTTTGCCTTCTTCCACTATTCTAATTTAGTCTTATCCTGATGAAGCTATGATCGGTTTGAATCTAACTTTTCCCTTCATGTTAACTAAAGTAATACTGAATTTGAAGTCTGTCTTCCAAAGGTGCCATTATAATTAATTGTAAATTGAGGCAATTACTCTTTAACTGAGAAATGAACTAATGTAGCAAGAGAATAATAATAACTGTACCAGCTACTCTACATAGATTATCTCGGTTAATAATAATTTTAATAGTAGGATTAATAAGGAAGTATGCAGAGATGGAGTGTTTATATTAACTTATTTATCCTTAGGATTACCTTGTGAATGTTTCAATTACCACATTTTGTTTCAATCACCACATTAAGAGGAACTGATGTATTGAGACCCAAGTTATTTGCCTATTTTCCTCTATAAAAGTGTCTGAAACATGGTTTGTGCTTAGTTTGATCATGATTTAAACATACCTTATGATTTACTCCAACATCTACATTTTTACCCAATCACTTAGACACCTACAAAACCAATACTTACTTAGAATCAATATTTTGAAGTTAAAAAGAGACTTCTTCGTAGTGTTTAGAAACTTAAAATTCCAGTAATAAAAGAAAATGGATTTAGAACTCTTGTTTCCCTGAAAATTAAAAAAAAAACACTAAATGGAAAGATAAGTGACTGGCGAGCCAACAGACTGAATACTTTTGTCTGCAGAGGGAATTACTAAGCTGCTGGAGGAAAGCTCAGCTCCAGACCTTATTAGCAGAAGGAAGCAAACGTGATGCCTTACTTTGATAAGATAAGCAGAAGCTTACAAGGATAAACTGACTGATAATCAGGACAGCTCCAAAATTCCCTGAAGCTTCTCTGTGTCGTTTTGAGGCTAAGAACTGCACTAAACTTGCATTAAAATAAGTATTTTAAAGTTTGCCAGTTTTTACACAGGTAATTCATTTTTTCTTCAATGATATTTCTATTAAGGTTAACATACAGATTGCAGCAATTAATGTTTAATTCAATTTTTTTAAAGTTATATTTTATATATAAATTTAATAGAGTAGAACAATAATGTAATCTCTACAATACTAATGGAATACTCTAGGAGTTAATCTAACTGTTGGAAGTATGCTACCAAATTGGCCCTGAATTTCCCCTATAGCACAGCAGAAAATGTAAGTTTAGACTTTCAGAACAAAATAATATGCCTTTAAATTCACTGCAGTTCAAAAAACATTACTTGAATAGCTATTCAATATAAAACAGTTTATTTAAATTTCACCTATTCTAAGGCAAAAATTATCAAAAATTCTTCAATTCTATCAATTAAATTTTTAGTAGCAGGAACCACAACATAATAAAGGGATGCTGTTCTTTTGTTCTGCTGGTAAATACAAATTAATTATGTGCTTAATGCAGACGATTTATAAATATGAGAATGGCTCTCACTGGACTGTAATTTTCTAATATACCCTGATTTGCTAGCAAATGTCACATATAATGTTTTTAAATTTTTATAGCATTCTTATGCCTTCGTGAATCTTCAAATAGTGGGTAATGATGCTGTGATTATGTCAGCAAGTTCCCTTCCCCTTAACTTTTACTCTTTTTACTTTTTCTGTTTTTGGAATTTAAATGTCATTTTCCCAGAACCTCCTTGACCACATAAAAACAAGCATGTCGATTTCTAGATAGAGAGCATAAAATTGATATTCTATTTTTTAATAATTCGAGAGGACTGTGTAGGTTCCACGTTACAAAAATTTGTCTTGACACTTAGCATGCTAGCAACTTCCTGAGTACGGTACAAGCTTTTGACCATTTCTTTCTAAAGCTGGAGCTTACCAATGTGGATTTTAGACTCATTACCAATTTGTGCTTCTTTTCATAATTTGCTCATGATAGAAGTCGTCTGGAATCTTGTGTATCTAGAACAATAACTAGAAATTCTGAGACTTTCCTGTTCATTCTTCGTATAGTCTCTTTGTCTTTTCTTCTTATAATTAGTGATGAGAAAACCTGATTAATTTATCATTTTAATCCTTCAGTTTAAAAAGGTATATTTCTAAAGCCAAGTTATACTCATTTGTATTTTAATACAAGGAAAGATTAAAAAGCTGTTTCTTATAGCTTTGCACTTACATTGCAATCCCGATGGAAGGGATTATCATATTTGTTAAATTCATGTTCTGGAAAAATAACAAATAATCCCTGTCTCTCCAAATCTGATGGGAAAACATGTCTGCCATTTTAGGTAATTAAACATATAAATAATAATGATTACCTTCAGTTTTAAAATGTTTTAGAAATGACAATACCCAGTATCAATATAAAAATGAGCAGGAAAATGGGCACGGTCTGTCCTGAAAGCCACCTCACGCATGCGAAGAGCTTGAACACGCCTTTACCCTTCCATGTAGAGTTCATCATAAGGGCGTTATCAGAGGTGCGTTCAGTGATTTTTTAGGCAAGTATGCTCACCATTTTATTGTGAAAAATTCTAAAATAACAAAATGAATTCCAGGGCACAAGAATTAAGAATTGATTGAACACCTTACCGTTCAGTAACACGATGTCTCCCTCGTCTGTGAGGTGAGTGTGAGCGGGACTATCGACATCAGCAGTTAGGGATCTATGACTGGATTCCTGCGGATTTTTGTTTCCTTCATTTCACTTATTTTACTTCATTGTCAAATATTCCATAGCCAAATCATGTCATTTTATTGTCAGAAGCTTATAAAACAAGTAAGGTCCATTTGAAGAATGGTTAACTTAAAAACTTATATCCGTTGCAGGTACTTACACTTTTACTGTCGAAAGTGAAAAAAAATTATATGCTGTTTGAAACTTGATGTTAGTTTTACTCTTCTAATGGTGAAGAAATATTACAAGTAGAAAAAAGAATGGTAATTTAAATATTGATATTGGCAAGTGGAAATAAAATACTTTCTTAATCTCCTGATTTAGTACATTTTTCAGTCTTTAAAGGTAGCTTTGCTGTCCTTAAATAAATATAGTGCTGGGCGGTGCCTGTGGGTTAGTGGGTAGGGCGCTGGCCCTATATACTGAGGGTGGCAGGTTCAAACCCGGCCCCGGCCAAAGTGCAACAAAAAGTAGCCGGGCGTTGTGAGGGCACCTGTAGTCCCAGCTACTCAGGAGGCTGAGGCAAGAGAATCACCTAAAGCCCAGGAGTTGGAGGTTGCTGTGAGCTGAGATGCCAGGGCACTCGACCAAGGGCAATAAAGTGAGACTCTTTCTCTAAAAAAAAATAAATAAATAAGTAAATAAATAAATCTAGTCCCCTAGATTTTTCTGCAACCTACATTGTTAGATTTTTGTCTTTTATCTTCTACTATACTTTTTTTTTTGTTTTTTTTTCTTCAAATGAAAATTAGACTTTGCCATTCTCTGGCTAACTTGCGTCAATGACTCTCCATCACTTTCAGGGAAGAAGAAAAGAACTCAGACTCTCAGCATGGCAGATCTGACATTGTTTCTTCTCAATCTGGTCTGTGTAAGTACCTTTATTCTTATCAAATATTACAATACCTCACATGGCTGAATAATTTCACAGAGCTTGACTTTTGATGGGAAACACGTTCCTGCTCTGTCATCTGCCCGTTTCACCTTCATGTGTCTTTTGACTCCATTGTCTTTTGTAATTTTCTGTATAAAGCCCCAATGCACTGAGCAGTCCCTCCTTTACCAACAGAAGTTTGCTCAATTCTTGATATTTCTCTATCTCGGTTGGCATTTTCTATACTATAATAATTATTTATACAATATTTATTTCTTTAAATAAATGGATCGTGGCTTTCTTACCAGGAAGACTTTTTTCACTGGTGTTTCTTAATCAGGTTTCACAGTGTGTGATGCAATATTTCAAGATTATGACCACAATTGGACTTAACAATATCTTTAGTAATGATCAACTATTATGAAGAGTAAGATTATTGTCAAAATGGAGTTTAAAAGAACATAATGTTAAAGATTCAAAGTATTTGTTTATTGAAACAATTTTTCCTCATAAAGTAACTATGCTTAGAATATTAAATATAACAATTTTATACCAACCTATTGTAGTGGTAACAATGCACCAGTAGTAATTACTATGACCTCTACCCCAAATACATTTGTTATTTATGGAAAACCTACTTCATACTGATTGCTTTGACAGTTTCTTTATGCACATCGTCTCTAAGACTTAAAGGAATCTTCTGAAATTGCTGTTCTTCTTACTGTTAGTTCCATATCATGTTTAAGGAAAATGGTATTAATTACATTTTTGGTCATTCAATATTAATTTTCCTAGGGCCAAAGCTATTTGTAGAAAACTAAAATTCAATACTAAGTCTCTGTTGCCTTCAAACACTTGCCACAATTTTCCTTAAAATAGTGTAAGAGAAAACTTTTTCTCTAAGCTTTCATAAAATGAGTAAAATTTTCTGCTCAATTCTGGCTTCGCTTTCTAGGAAATTATAGGTATAATATCTTGATATTAAATTATTTGACCAATTTTAAATTAGAATACCATAGAAATTACATAGAAATTTTTCTGAATTACATAGAAAAGAAACTCCAGTACAGCAGTCCCCCTTACCCACAGGAAATATGTTTGGAGAGTCCAGATGGATGCTTAAACCCCTAACTAGTACCAAATCCCACACATCGTCTTTTTCTCCTATACATACCTATTTATGATAAAGATTAATTTATAAATTAGGCACCCTATGAGCCTAAAAACATTAGTAATAAAATAGGATAATCGTAACAGTAGATTGTATTAAAAGTTAAATGAATGTGCTATCTCTTTCTCCCTCAAAATAGGTCATTGAATTGAACTCCCCTTTTTATAAGGATATGAGATGATACAAAACCTCCACGATGGGGTAAACTGAGGTGAATGATGTGGCAGGTACATTGTGACGTTGCATTAAGCTGCTACTGACCTTCTGTGCTCCTAAATCTCTTACTATTGCTGCTTGGAGAAAATGGCTTGGTGTCATTTGTTCCAGGGGATCCCTCACTACATGCAGCTTTTGCATAAGCTCAGTGCTTTGTGTTACAACCTATTGCCATCGATTGGAACATGCTTTCTCTTTCTGTTCATGTCTTCTACCCCATATTTAATGCCTTTTCTATAATACTTTATTACATACGGTGGCTGCAACTTTTGCAGTTTGAGGTATAACAGCAAAAGTAGCACAAATTTATTTTTGTTTTCACAATTTCATGAATAGATTTGTGTCTTACTGCAGATCTTAGCAATCTCAGAATATATATTTTTTCCTTTCCTTATTAAGTTGACAACTTTTGCTGCTGTCCAGCCAGCTTCATTGCCTACTGCTCAAGAGGAAGCCCATACCCAGAGAGAGCAGTTTACTGCAGACAGTGTGTTCCACGTAGTACTAAGTAGAGAGATAGCAGGACTTTCTGAAATCTACCTGCCTGAGAATCTGGGAGACAGGGTTTTAAATACAGATAGCTGGCAGAGGATTTGGCAATCAGGGTCTATTAGTTGGCTGGGTATGGGGCGAATCATCAATCTCGCCACTGCCAGTCTGGGTGGGCCAGCCAATCCACTGGAAATCAGGGCCAAGTTCTTGGGTGTGGATGGGAGAGTCACAAGACCAACTAAGTCAGTTTCTGGTCCACATGGGTCAGCCAATCCACTGGAATCCTGAACCTGGAAGCTTTCTCACAAACCACCTTTAGGTTTTGGAAAAGTGATATTACCTTTGAAGAAAGTTAAGAATCTTTATGATCCCCAGTTATATGACTTCTTTCCTCTAATTTATACTGTGTAAATGTAATTGTAAATTACATGGGTAATACTACATAATTCAATAGTGTCTAATTACTATGATTATTTTTAGCTGAGCTCTTACCCCTGTTCTTGCCTCGTAACCCATTGCTAATTTGTAAGGGTGGTTTCACTTTCACCTTTTCATTAAAAGAAGGCATTTTATGGATTTTTTTGGCATATCTGAATTGATAGCATCACATCATATTTTTTGTGCTTTGGGGACATTATGGAGTAACATGAGGGTGACTTGAACACAAGCACTGAGATTCTAGTTGATCTGATCAAGAAGATGGCCACTATGGGACTAGCTAGCAGGAGTGTAGGCAGCACGGGTAGGTTGGACAAAGGGATGATTCACATCCAGGGCAGGGCACAACCAGACAGCAGGAGATTTCATCATGCTACTCAGATTAGCAACAATCTAAATCTTAGGAATTATTTCTGGAAGAATACTGTAGCAAATGTTCATAAATCATTCCATCTTTGGCTCAGCGGCTGTGGCTCAGCGGGCTAAGGCGCCAGCCATGTACACCTGAGCTGGCAGGTTCGAATCCAGCCCGGGCCCGCCAAACAACAATGGCTGCAACCAAAAAATGGCCGGGCGTTGTGGTGGGCGCCTGTGGTCCCAGCTATTTGGGAGGCGGAGGCAAGAGACTCGCTTGAGTGCAGGAATTGGAGGTTGCTGTGAGCTGTGACACCACGCACTCTATCCAGGGTGACAGCTTGAGGCTCTGTCTCAAAAAAAAAAAAAATCATTCCATCTTTTTCTTTGCAATTTTTAAGGAAGTGCCACCACATATAATTCCACAGATTGCCCTAGTTTCAAGGAACTGATTGAATGCTTTTGGAAAGCCAGCTAATTTTTATGTTAGGTTATCAAATATTTGGCCCAGTGTAACAATATTGTTGATATTGTTGCTTCTCTCCTTCCTGGCTGGGGGATTCCTACAGGAAAGCTATGTGTTAAAGATATATGGTTATTAAATCTAATAATTACATAATTATTAATTACTTTTCCCCAATGTGGACAATGAATTTCAACTTCCTTTCAATGTATTGGCTCGTTCTACTGTGATTGCATTTAGTTTCTCTTGGGATGGTAACATATTGAAAAACAAAAGTCCTCTAACATTCAAATAAATGCCTACCTAAAACAATAACTATTTTCTCCCTTCACATCAAAGTTTATTATTCTAGATGAAACACAGTAAAGAGAACTTATTTCTTGTTAAGAGATACGACTTGACATTCTAGCTATAATGCTAGAAAATAAAAGCAGTTTGTCACATGTCCAGAAGTGCCTTTTCTTTTTGCTTACAGAGCACTTAAGTGTCATGTTAAGCCTGAGGCAGGTCTGTGTAGAATTGTGTTTACTGTATTCTTTTCAAAATGCAGCACAGAATCTTATCGCTTATCAGTGCATAAAGTCGACCAGATTGCAGACTCAAATTCCCCCTTCCAGGCAATGTTGGGTCTCACTATTGTTTCCACGACAAAGGTTCTCATGAATTCAACAGCTTACATTTCTGCCTTGTTTTCCTTAGCATAACCCTCTAGGCAGCCAATCAGCATTCTCAACTGCTAGAAATTGTTCACAATAGTACTACAAAAGCTGTGCTTAAAAATTCCGTGTCGGAATTTGCTTTGGCTCTTTCTTTCTTTTGGAAAAAAAAGTTACACCTAATAGTTTCAATCAGATTGAAAAGAAAGAGCAATTAAACATTGTTCAGTGATGATGCAACTGTAAATGAGGTTGCCTGAATTTGGTGAAAGCAAATATGTTCACAATCCACATTAGGGGTTGCAATTTTAAAACTGTAGTAGGAGGGAACTATCTTGACAAAGTACAAAATTAGCTATGCAAATTTCTTTCTTTCTTTCTTTTTTTTTGGGGGGGGCAAAGTCTGAGCTATGTAGGACCACTTTTAGAAAGTGACAATTTACAAATGTATCAGCTAAAGGTATGAAGAGTTCCTTTTAGGGCTTGAGGAAATAATTTTCATCTTCATCACAGAATTAGCAATTCCAATATTTAGATGCCATTTACATTGAATAATCACTTGGTGTGGGCTAAGTATCTTTTGTTGTCTGAACTACTGTTTCAATCCATTCATATAATCCAGATTTTAGCAATTCCTCTTCATTTCTCCTCCTAATTATTTCTATAATCTATTTCCTCCTCACTGGCCCTTTCTACTACATTAGAAATCTATTTCCTCCTCACTGGCCCTTTCTACTACATACAATTTCTTGCCAGGCCCTTAAATAGTCTTTTTCACTTCCAGATCATCTCCACATTGCTCTGAGAGCATCCTTATGAATCCTTAATTTGAATGATATCTTTTCCCTTTTAAAATCCCTTTATGACATGGCCTCTCCTACACCATAAAATTTAAATCTCTTAGGATGACATAACATGACTTTCATGATCTAATTCTGCCAACATATTAAAATTTACCTCCCACAATGCCTTGTTAGACCCTTTCCCACCTCAAAACAAATACACAATCCTTTAGTCATCTTTACTTTTTTTTTACTCATCCAAATAGATTTGCCTTTGCTGTTGTACGGTATATACTTAGTCTGAAATAGTCTTCCCTCATTGCCTGTCACCGTAATAGCAGCCGTCTGTTCATCTGATAAGTCTCAGTTCAAATGTGGTCATTGCCTATGGGAAGGCTTTACTAATATTCTGTGACAAGGTCAAGGACATTGTTATTCTGTGTTTCCATAATGACTGCTGCACCCCTGGATTTCAGAATGAATGCTTTATTTTGGTAGAATTATGATTCAATGTACATGTACACTAACATACATTGTACTACATTGTATACTTTTGAAGTTCATGATATCTTGGTAAATAGAATTTCATACATATGTTAGATAAATAATTAAAGTAATCTTCCATCAAAAATAAAATTAAGAAACTTTGATGATCTCTACATCAGATATTATTGTACAATCTCCTGAACATTTTCGTTCATACTGGCCAGAGGTGAGACTGAAAGGTTCAGGCCCAGTTTATTGAAAGGGACTGTGAGCCACCTGGACAGGGCACAGATGGCATCTGCCCTGAGAGTGGTTGGAAGCTTCTTTTTATATAGTGGGGGTCAGGGCTCCATTCTGTAGAAGGGTATGGTCTTCTTATTTGGGCCTTGAGAATAACTATCTCTGGAGAAGTTTTGAAATGCCAACCACTATTAAAAAACTCTTCTGCTGGGCGGCACCTGTGGCTCAGAGGAGTAGGGTGCCAGCCCCATATACCAGAGGTGGCGGGGTTTGAACCAGGCCAAACAAACAAACAAACAAAAACAACAACAACAACAAAAAAAACCTCTTCTGCTTTTTGGGCTATTCTCAGTCCCATTTTCTCTCTCTATCCTCTCTCCATTTCAATTACTATGACTTTATTATGAGATTTATATTTATTTTGACCTTGAAAATATTCTAGAGGGAAAGTTTGTAAGTAAGAATGTAGTGAGGTTAGACTTTTCCCAAACTTGCCATAGGAGAGGAGACGGCCCAAGCAGGGGAGGCGGTAGCCAGGCCTGTGAAGATGATTGCCCCCACCCTGGAGCCCCACGTTGCTCCAGGCCCATCACTCCTGGTTAGGCACAAAGGACCAAGAACCAAGGCGGGTGTGAGGGCACAGGGACATGGAGTGAGCCCAGGGAGGTCCTGCTTGAAGGTGTATGGTTAGGGTGGCCAGTAGCGAGATTGGGCTAAGCCACCAGTCAGCCGCCAGTCAGCCGCCAGGCCTGGGTGTTCAACACCATGTGAAAGGTAATGTGGAGGTGCCCAGGGATGAGATGGGGAGAGAGGATGTTCAGGCTGGATTTATTAACAGTAAAATGACCCAGCAGGGTAGGGCAAAGGTGGCATCTGCACTGCAGGCAGTTGGAGGCCTCTCTTCATAGAGGGCCTGGGGGTGGATGGATCCCACTATCTGCTGGAGGACGCTGGTGGGCTGGAGTCTTTCTGGTGGGATCTTTGGGGCAAAGCTACTTAGGCCCTTTGTGTTCCAGGAGGGGAAGAGGAGTGGGGGAGGGTCTGTGTGGGGCTGCACTAAGCCTCCAACATATACAATCATTTATGAAGGCCCTATTTGTTGAGCACTTTCTAGCATAAATCCTAAAGCTGTAAGAAGAGTGTATTTCTACAAAAGGGTACTGGGAGTGGGGAATAAAATGAAATATAAGATGCCATTTTGTTCCCTGTGTTTCCATAGGACATATTTTTATTCTAAGGCTAGTCTCAGTCCTCAGTAAATGTCTGAGATGGTTTTCATCATTATGCTGGATGGAATGAGCTGATAGAGATGAACCATTAAAGCTCTTTCCCTACACACACACACACATACACACACACACACACGGAGAGAGAGAACAGGAAGCAGAAAGCACGCAGAAGTGCTAAAACACATATAATAATAATTATATATTGCTAAATTCTAAAGACAGAATGAAAAATGTACAGACCTTAAAAATGAAAGAGAAAAATCAAAGCAGAGTGGTAAAGGGAAGGCTGCAAATGTAGCAGCCAGTTGAGATAGAAGTCGATAAAGGCCCAGGCTCTAGGCTTTGAGATCTCGGTTGCTTTTTTTTTATTTTATTTTCCTTTTTGTTATTAAGACATGAGATCTCTGGCTTTGATGACCAAAGGGAGTAAAGAGACAGACCCAGCTCTGAATATTGCAGAGATTATACCTGGGTCCCCACAGGAACTCTGAAGCTTGGAAGTGTTCTTTATTCTCAGAAACTAGAGAAGTTTATCCATCAATGGAGAGAAAACTGAGAAAGGCTGCAGACTGTAAAAGGATTTAGGGACTGAGAATCAGTTGTGAGCAAAAAAATATAATTTCTTAGAAGAAAAAAAGGAGCATAAAACTATAAGTAAACTAAGTGTGATAAACTATTCAAAGTAATAATGGCTAAGAATTTTCCAGAATTGAGGAATGAGCTAAATCTTTAATCTGAGGAAACAAAGAAAGTTTGGGGCAAGATAGAAAAAAACAAACAAGAAAGCAATCTACTTGTAGCACTGTGAGTCTATAGATGATTAGAAACAGTAAGAAAATCTCACAAGGAATCAAAAGAAAAAGACAGATTTGTTCGCCAAAAAGCACAATTAGACTTCTTCTTATATAGTTTTCTAACCCGGATACTAAGGAAAAATGACTGACAATCGCGATTTCTCTGCATATCTAAGCTATAACCACAGGAAAGGAAGTGAAACAAATATATTTCACACAAAAACCAAAAGTGTGCCCTTCTCAGAGCTTTGCCAAGACCTAAAAAAAAAAAAAAGAAGAAGAAGAAAGAAAAAAATCACCAAATAGAATTTTCACAAGAGAAACTATCTTTAAATAATGCTGCCTCTTTTGGGGAATTAATCATTTCTATCCAGTTTACCATCCTGTGCTTATATAAATGTACAACAATGGTAGGTTAAATGAAAGCAAACCCCAGTTTTATGAGGAAATGTGAAAACCTCAGTCTTATAATGAAGATCAGGGAAAATGAGATTTAATTAGTAAACCTTTGATTCCCATGTAGTAGAAAGGAAGAGATATTTTAATTTTATTTTTAAAATTATCATAAATTAAAATTGACTTTTTTATTTTGGTATATAATTTTTTTTCAGGTAGTTTTTTTTTTTTATACATATACATGTGTTTATTAGGTTTCCACTTTTTGCCTTCACAGAATTAAAAAAGCTTAAAATTTAATAACAAGAACAATGCTTAAGAAAAGGACTAGAAACAAAAATGTAAAGAACGAACGAAGAAAAATACATTCAGAAAAGAGATCAGACGATTTTATAGTCATGCTGAAACTCTGAATCCAAATTTCTAGGGTCTAAAACTTTTCTGCTGTTTCATGCATGTGGTTTGGGGTACTTTGGTACTTTGCTATAGCATCCATTGTAAGCTAAAACAGAAAGTTACCTTTCTCAATTGGCGGTTTTCTCATCTATAAAAGAGAATAATGCTTATTATATCTCACTCTGTTGACAGGAAGAATGAGACAAGAAATGCACATGAAATTCCTGGAAGCTCAGTACAAAGGAGAGCCTTACCCCCGCCTCCATGGAGCCTTTCTCATACATATTTGTTTTGTTTTGGTTGTTTTCTTTTTAAGGGGAGTGTTGGTTGTTTGTGTTTTAAAGAAAATGTAAACTAAATATGCATTATTCGACTTTCTTGAGTTCCTGTGCTTAGGAAATGCAAAATGTTCATAGAAGTCATCGGCTCCCATTGTAGATGGAGAATCATGACTAAAGCCTTCAGCAATAAATTAAGAATTTCTGCAATCTTAGTTATAAGAAATTGAACTAATGTTTCTGACCTGACTGTACTTCCTTGGGGATTTTTGGGTCTATTTTGTAATCCTCATGGGAGACTTGTTGGGAAGAAAAGCTCAATCAGCCTTACTCCAACACAAGAGAAAAAGAAAGGTGAATGCATGAACTCCAGTTGCCAAATTCTCATTTCATGTCTGCACACCTTTAGAACAGAGATGAGACAAAGCTAAGTAGCAAACACACAGCAATGGGACAGTTTTGACTGTCAAGTTCCTGTTTTTAGCAGTTGTGTCAATTCTCATAGAAATTCAGGTTTCCTTTGAGAATACATTGAAAATACCTTCTTCAAGGGATAACAAAATCTTAAAGATGTCCATTTTGGTTTTTATTTACAGATATATTGAACAGACTTTCTAGAGTTTCAAAATTGTCAAGTAGCAGGAAAAGAAAAAAGCCCAGAAACCAATATTTAGACTGAAAAACAAAGTATTTGATCTTCCTTGCCTCTTAACCACTCACTTCTTTCTTTCGTTTGTTCATTGAAAGCCCAGTGTAATCCTATTTTATAGCGGATTCTTGCTTTACAGAGGACTTGCAGATGCTATTAAGAGTCAGAGGTTAAAAAGAAGTCTTAAATCACTAGACACATAAGCCTAGATTTCTGAGATTGAACAAATACACAAATGTTTGCGTGCTGATTCAGGTCTGAGTGATTACATGGCCTATACCTCTAAGTTCATGGCTTTGCCCATGTTTTCCTAATATATGGTAAGAGTATTATACACCTTTATGCTATACTGTATTTTAAATATTTCAAGGAGAACAAATAAGATTAGAAGTCAATGTGAGCATATTTTGCCACCAAAGTATTTGAAAATTAATCTATCTATCATTTTATTTATGGTAGAAATGAAATTGTATTAACTTAATTTTAGCAAACATCTTATATCTGACAATTACTATCAAAATGCATTTTATATGTAAAATATGTATATTCAAATACATGTAAATTAAAAAAATATGAACATACATGATCCCTTTATTGGGAGAAAAGCGTGAGATTTAGTTTGGCAATCGTCTATGTATCAAATGTTAAATTAAAAATTGTTGAGTAGGCTCGGCACCTGTGGCTCAATGGGCTAGCCAGCCACATACACCTGAGCTGGTGGGTTCGAATCCAGCCCGGGCCCACCAAACAACAATGATGGCTGCAACCAAAAAATGGACGGGCATTGTGGCAGGCGCCTGTAGTCCCAGCTACTTGGGAGGCGAAGGCAAGAGACTCACTTGAGCCCAGGAATTGGAGGTTGCTGTGAGCTGTGATGCCACAGCACTCTATCCAGGGTGACAGCTTGAGGCTCTGTCTCAAAAAAAAAAAAAAAATTGTTGAGTATATGCAATTGATTACAGAACTTACCTCCATCCTATAGTTTATTTTCTTAACTTCTGGCAGTATCATCCCGTGCCATGGCTTCCTTGCCATCGCATTTTAGATCCATCCTTCCTTCTCCTTCATTAGACTACGGTTCTGCAAACCATCGGAAGGAGACAGTCCTGTTCTCCCTGCAAAAGTTATTTAACATAGATTCTCGACCAGTAAATAGCGGAGACAATGAATTTGAATCATATTACTTATATCTTTATTTTTAAAGCATTTCTTTAGGAAGCTTAATCCATGTTCTGAGGAATATTTTTTGCATATTACAACAAATTCCTAAAGTTTGTCTTTTCAGATGGAGTATAACAATGAGAGAATGTGTGTGTGTTTTCTAACATACAGATGCAGCATCTATTAAATTAAATCCCAATACTAAAACCTGGAGACATTTAAACTTTGGTAGCAAAACTAGAATCAAAGTCATACTCTTAAATCCAATGTAAAAGAAAAAGCAAACAGGAATAGAAAATGCTAAACGTGCAATTTTATTCAAATTTCATATGAGTTTGAAATGTAAAAATTCATTTTATAGATTCTTTTGTGTTACCTATAGTTAGAATAATTTTGGTGAAACTCAACTAAAGACTTCTCTTTAAATATCTCAGGAAAAGACTGGCATTACTATAAAGACTTAATTGTGAGTTAAATATGTTCCTAAAGACTTGAATAAAAATTAACTTTTGTAACATAAGTTTTATGTCTGTGCTGGATGGTGTTCATTTCAAACAGAGATTAAAGCATTAATACCGTTCAAAACTTTATCCCCAGTACCTCATGGGCTAAAGGTATGATTGTCAGTTTGGATCAAATGCCTCATAAAATTTCTTTGGTAGTAACATTTCTTATTTTGATTAATAACTTTGTGAGTTGATTCATCAAGATAACTGTTTCAGTTGACATAAAGGTAGTAAAAATTATTTGCAATTAATCTTATTTCCTTATGCTAAAATCTACAGTTAATTAGCTATAAGAAAGATTTTCTAGAATCAAAGGCCACAGATGATAGCTTACTTAAGATTTAAAAAGATGTACTGTACACTAAAATGATAAGTATATTATAGCTTTATTCTCTAAGACACAAGTTAAATGTATGAAATGTTCTAAAATTTTTGGTCTTAAACATTTTCTAATTGAACTTCAATTTATGTGAGACAATGGTATTAGCACACACTAAACAATAAATAATAAGAATAACAAAAAAAATAGTAATGTCCTGATTTGCTTAAACTTAGAATTACTTATTCAACATTGTCTGCTAGGCTAAAAGATGGTAAGCATTAGTTATCCTTACCTTCAAATTTAGTAAACTATTTTAGATGATGGATTTACACAGAAATTAGTTATCTATTAAAGTTTAAAAACAATTGTGAAAGAAATAAAAAGTAAAAACAATTTTGCAGATGCACAATCTGTTAACAATGAATCACTAGCTATAGGCAGCTTTATAAAATCATGCCAGGATGAACTAACAAATCCTCGTTATCTGAATATGTTAGTACACATTGTAACTTTTAGAACCACCTTGGTCAGATAGAGTTTAATGTAGCTCAGTAAACTCAGACGATGCAGTCAGACTTTAGTTTGAATGTTATCTGTTACCTTCTAGCTACCTGACTTGGGCAAATCACTGTATCATAGAACCTTGGCTTCTACATCATTGAAATGGAGATCATAATAGCTGTATTGCTAAGAGAATTTAGTTAAGAATGAAGCATGTTTAGCAGAGCCTTAGACATTTATTAGGACCCAGGAATTAGGAGCTACCATGATTGTAAATGAGTGTTATATTATACAAGTGCTTTAATATAAGTAGCAGGATTATATAGATTTTGTCCTCATCAACAAATGACTAAATTTGTGAATTGTATAAATTTCCCACTTAGAGTCTTTGTATCCAACAAGACAAATACTGTATTCTGATTTCTTTTTTTTTAATAGACAGAATGTTAATCTGTTGCCCTTAGTAGAGTGCCGTGCTGTCACAGCTCACAGCAACCTCCAGCTCTTGGGCTTAGGAGGTTCTCTTGCCTCACCCTGTCAAGTAGCTGGGATCACAGGCGCCTGCCCTAACACCCAACAATTTTTTGTTGCAGTTTGGCGGGGCTGGGCTTGAACCCGCCACCCTTGGTATATGGGGCCTGCGCCCTACTCACTGAGCCACCCTATTCTGATCTTTTTTTTTTTATAGTTCTCATAAGATCAAGCTAGTTTTCTCTATTTTTCTATCTCTGCTCACCTATGTATTTTATGATTTGACCTTATAATTCCTACTAGAAGAAAATTAGTATCTGTGTAGCAAAGTCAGTTTTCTTGGGTAGAATACTATGGTTTATATGTCTCTGAATTATGGCTCCAAAGCATGGACTATTGTGAAAGTCTTTGAAAAAATACCATAACCAGAAGAGTGTTTAGGAGTGTGAACTCCTTAGCAGAGGCCTCCTAGGTTACGAGCTCGTCTGGGCGTGCTCACCCTCAGAGGAGGGCAGGAATTGGGTCCTTTCTTCTATGCAGCTTAGCCCAGGCTTCACAGCCTCCCTGGCAACTAGTATATTGTTCAGTGAATATTTGTTAAGTTAGTTAATTACCAATACTGTATATTCACGTGGACCATAACTCAGCCATCCCTTACATACACAGACATGGAAGAAAGAAGAACATGGACACAACAAATGCAGGGTTAGGCCAGCACCAGTCGGGCTCCAAAGAAGACACAGTTTGCTGTGGATTACAAGGTCAAGGCCAGGAAGGCAGAGGAGGTTCACCACACCCAGCACCACCACCGTCAGCAAGGGGAGATTGAAAACTTTCTTTAGGTTTCTCTTACTCTCTGGATGTTTCTTTCTACTTTATTGCATACTTCCTCTTTTTAGCTGTTTTTCACGGTGTTGTGTCCCTTCTGTCTCTCTACTACCCTCTCTTTTATCTTCTTTCCACACTATTTTTGTCATCTCTTCTCTCTGTGGCTTGTCTCATTTCTTGGCTCCCTCGCACACTCATTAAAGCTACACACGCAGCCTCGCAGACACCTCATGCTCTCTCCCACCTCCTGTTCTTACACCCACCGGTCACAGACCAGCGTGGCTTTTGTTTTCTGTCATACAGTGAGAATACCCCATGCTCACTTGTGGATATGGTGGTATTCTTTATGTATTTGGCCTATCTCCAATGTGGTTTTTTGGTGAGAGTTTAAGAACTATTTTGTTCTCATATCTTCTTTCCTTTTCCCTTCTTTTTATGAAATTATTTAAAAATAATAAGTGGGAAATTTATGAATCATTAGGAAACAGTGATGAATTAGACAGTAGTATCTTTCTGGGTCCCCCTGTGTTTATAGATTATTATCACAGAATTCGAAACAGCCAAATGAATCAAGTATACTCACTTTTAAATAACTATTATAAAACATCCTCGTTACCTCCATAAAATGATTTCAATTTTGAGTGCTTACTCATTTCTTTATGTATATATAGATATAGATAGATAGATAGGCAGGCTTTTTTTCCCTCTTCTCCACTACTGTAAAATTTGAAGGCTGAGATCAGGCCTTACAAAATGTAAATGGTGTGTAAGTCTAGTAGGAGCACAAGATACATTGTTAGCACTTACTAGGCTTTTGTTAAAAATATTATTCCATTGAAATATTGACTCTGGGAATCTGGAGACAACCAGGGAATCTGCATTCTTCATCAAGTTCCAGCTGATTCTGGCATGTATCCAAGTTCAAGAATCATTCTTAAGGCCTCAGCATCTATCCAATCTTGAAAGAGGGTAGGGAGTTGATAACTTACAGAGATAATGGCACCATTATTCTCATTCTTCCAGGTAGCTCAGGAGTAAAATTACCTCGCACTGATAGATCAGCATAACTTCTTTAACATCACAGAGGCAGGCAGGTGATGCTTCTATTGTTTTTGGTTAACACTTCTTAGGAAAATTTTTTCATGATGCTTTATGTAATAAATTCAGTTTCCTTAATAAAACTGGACAACAATTTACATTTTAATGTAAAAGTGAATATTTTATATGATACACTACACAAATTACTGTTGGGTTCTTCTGTGAAGGGAAGCAAGACTTATTAGTCAATTATTTATATTTTAATCTTAAAAAATATTTGACATGCTTTTATTTATGTGTGCCCAGACTGTATTATGGGTATTTTATTTCCTAATAAAAATAAATGACCATGGGTGAAATTATCCTTTTGTGTGTGTGAGAGTGCAACACAATTCTTTTTTTGTTATATTTTTTAATTCTTTTTTTTAATAATTTAAAATGTGAAGTGTCCCCTTCTTGGTTGATCGCAGTGGCTGTGCAGGACTTGGATCTCCCTTTGTTCCTTATTTCTTTTCTGCTCTGTGTGTTGCATGTCAGCTTCTATGATGATTAAGCATCTTAGCCTATTAGAGTCAGGACGGATTTGGAAGTGTGTGATGGGCTGAGTGATAAGAGGACAAACACATGGGAAAGGAAAAACAATTTCCTGGCATAATAAAATTAAAAAGAATCCACCTGCAAAGCCAGACAGGTGTCTCCTGAGTTCTAAATAATGGCACTTTTCTAATAGCACATTAGATGTGAAACATCTCCTTATATTAATACTGGAAGATTAATCTGAACTGAAAGATATTAGATTGCATTAAGAATGAGTATGTATAAAGAGCATATACAAAAGTATCACTTATGTCTATTCTTATGTATCTGTGTATATCAGAGAATGATTATATATGTGTGCGTGTATATATATACATACATAGACACTATACTCCTATACTGATAAGATATTATACTTTAATAATTAAACCATCACAGAATAAAAATCTTATCTTCCTATAATGTATAAAAATAATGTGAAGATGTTGCTATATTTTAAAATATAATAATTTTAGGCTAGATGCAGTGACTCATGCCTGTAATTCTAGCCCTTTGGGAGCTAGAGGTGGGAGGATTGTTTGAGAGTAGGAGTTCAAGGCCACCCTGGGCCAAGAAGGGAGACCCTTTGCCTACAAAAAATTAAAAAAAATAAATTAACTAGGCATTATGTTGCATATGGTAGCCCATACTACCCAGAAGTGACCTGAGGATTTCTTGAACCCAGAAGTTCGGGGCCATAGTGAGCTATGATGGTACCATTGCACTCAAAATAGATGACAAAGTTAGACCCTGTCCAAAAAAACAAAACAAAACAAAGAAAGACAAAAAGAAAATAAGTAAGTATATAGTAATTTTATTCAAAGTTGCACTTGGATCACAGAAACTAGTCCAGGGCGGGGGAGTGTGGGAGACAACACATCTTTAGTAAATTTTCTTAAATCAGAAATTAAGAATTCACATCATTCTCAGGTGGATATCATGTTTTTTAATGACTGACTGTTGAGTGTGATCTAATGCTTGGGGAGGCAGAATCATAAAACTTTATTTCCAAAGGAGACGGGAAAAAGAATTTTGAGTCTGGGTGTTGAAATAGAATGAGAGAATATAATCTTGGGTAAGATAATGATAGAGAAGGGTCTGTGGAAGATGGACGTGAATACTGGGTTCACACTCTTCAGATTCATTTACTTGAATTTAAAAAAGTTTAAGTCATTCTATGTCCAAAGCAAAAGTATATACTTCTTTTTTTTTTTTTAATAATTTTATTGAACCATAATTATGTACATTGGTGCAATCACAGGGCACGATTCATATACATTCAGAAATATTTTGATCATACTGTTACAGATATCCTTCATGGCATTTCCTTGATCACTATATAAAGA
>CAUYON010073517.1:0-55611 GCA_963573935.1 Arctocebus calabarensis | reverse complement strand
ACAGTGATGAAAGGATTAAAAATGTCCACTGGACTTTCTAAAGAGTTATCATTATTTTCAATTAATGTGAATGGTTTAAAATTGTCCTCTAAAGAGGCATAGCTTGGCTGATTGGATACAAAAACTCAGGCCAGATATCTGCTGCATACAAGAATCTCATTTTACCTTAAAAGACAAATTTAGACTCAAAGTGAAGGGATGGTCATCTATATTCCAAGCAAATAGAAAACAGAAAAAAGCAGGTGTTGCAATCTTTTTTGTAGATAAAATAGGTTTTAAACCAACCAAAGTAAAGAAGGATAAAGACGGACATTTCATATCTGTTAAAAGTACCACTCAACATGATGAGATTTCAATTATTAATATTTATACATGCAACTACAATGCATCTCAATTTATAACAAAAACTTTAATAAACATGAGTAACTTGATTTCTTCCATCTCCATAGTAGTTGGAGATTTTAATACTCCTTTATCAGTGTTGGATAGATCCTCCAAAAATAAACTAAGAAATTTTAGATTTAAACTTAACCATTCAACAACTGGATTTAACAGAACTCTACAGAAGATTTCATCCTAATAAAATTGAATACACATTCTTCTCATCAGCCCATGAAACATACTCCAAAATTGATCATATCCTAGGTCACAAGTCTAATCTCAGCAAATTTAAAAGAATAGAAATTATTTCTCACACCTTCTCTGACCATCATGGAATAAAAGTTAAACTCAATTACAACAAGAATCTGCATATTCATACAAAAACTTGGAAATCAAACAACCTTATGCTGAAGGATAGCTGGGTCATCAATGAGATTAAAAGGGAAATTACCAAATTTTTGGAACAAAAAGACAATGAAGACACTAACTATCAGAACCTCTGGGATACTGCAAAGGCAGTTCTAACAGAGAAATTTATAGCACTGCAAGCCTTCCTCTAGAAAACAGGAAGAGAGGAAGTTAATAACTTAATAGGACATCTTAAGCAACTGGAGAAGCAACTGGAGAGGGAATAACATTCCTACACAAAACTGAGCAGAAGAAAAGAAATAACCAAAATTAGAGCAGAATTAAATGAAATTGAAAACAAAGGAATTATACAACAGATCAACAAATCAAAACGTTGGTTTTTTGAAAAGGTAAATAAAATAGATAAACCTTTGGCTAACCTAATCAGGGAAAAAATAGTAAAATCTCTAATTTCATCAATCAGAAATGGTAAACACGAAATAACAACAGACCCTTCAGAAATTCAAAAATTCTTAACGAATATTACAAGAAACTTTACTCTCAGAAATATGAAAATCTCGAGGATATTGACCAATATTTAGAAGCACGCCACCTTAGCCAGAACACAGTGGAAATGTTAAACAAGCCTATATCAAGTTCTGAAATAAATTCAAATACACAAAATCTCCCTAAAAAGAAAAGCCCGGGACCAGATGGCTTCACATCAGAATTCTACCAAACCTTTAAAGAAGAACTAGAACCTATATTACTAAACTTCTTCCAAACTATAGAAAAAGAAGGAATACTACCCAAAACATTCTATGAAGCAAATATCACCTTGATCCCTCAACCAGGGAGATATCCAATCAGAAAAGAAAACTATAGACCAATATCACTAATGAATATTGATGCAAGAATCTTTAACAAGATACTAACAAACAGAATCCAACAACACATCAAACAAATTATACACCATAACCAAGTGGGCTTTATCCCAGGGTCTCAAGGCTGGTTCAATACACATAAATCTATAAATGCAATCCAGCACATAAACAAATTAAAAAATAAAGACCATATAATTCTCTCAATTGATACAGAAAAAGTTTTTGACAATATCCAGCATCCCTTCATGATCAGAACACTTTAAAAAATTGGCATAGAAGGGACATTTCTTAAACTGATAGAGGCCATCTACAGCAAACCCACAGCCCATACCGTATTGAATGGAGTTAAATTGAAACTATTTCCACTTAGATCAGGAACCAGGCAATGTTGCCCATTGTCTCCATTTCTCTTCAACATTGTAATGGAAGTTTTAGCCATTGCAATCAGGGAATGTAAAGGTGATCAAGGCTATTCATATAGGGTGAGAAGAGATCAAACTTTCACTCTTTGCAGATGATGTGATGGCTTTTCTGGAAAACACCAGAAATTCTACTACAAAACTTTCAGAAGTGATCAAGGAATACAGCAATGTCTCAGGCTACAAAATCAACACACATAAATCTGTAGCCTTTATATATACCAACAATAGCCAACTGAAAAAACAGACAAGGACTCTATTCCTTTCACAGTAGTGCCAAAGAAGATGAAATATTTGGGAGTTTATCTAACATAGAATGTGAAAGATCTCTATAAAGAGAACTATGAAACTTTAAGAAAATAAATAGATGAAAATGTTAATAAATGGAAAAATTTACCATGCTCATGGCTGGGAAGAATCAACATTGTTAAACTGTCTATACTACCCAAAGCTATATATAATTTTAATGCAATACCTGTCGAAGCTCCATTGTCATATTTTAAAGACCTTGAAAAAATAATACTTCGTTTTATATGGAATCAGAAAAAACCTCAAATAGCCAAGACGTTTTACATGGAATCAGAAAAAACCTCGAATAGCCAAGACATTACACAGAAATAAAAACAAAGGAGGAAGAATAACGCTACCAGACCTGAGACTCTACTATAAATCGATAGCGATCAAAACAGCATGGTACTGGCACAAAAACAGAGAAGTAAATGTTTGAAACAGAATAGAAAACCAAGAGATGACTCCAGCTACTTACCGTTACTTGATCTTTGACAAGCCAATTAAAAACATTCAGTGGGGAAAAGACTCTCTATTTAACAAAAGGTGCTGGGTGAACTGGCTAGCAACCTGTAGAAGACTAAAACTGGACCCACACCTCTCACCATTAACTAAGATAGACTCTCACTGGATTAAAGTTATAAACTTAAGACATGAAACTATCAAAATATTAGAAGAAAGTGCAGGGGAAACTCTTGAAGGAATTGGCTTGGGTGAATATTTTATAAGGAGGACTCACCAGGCTATTGCAGCAGCATCAAAAATACACTACTGGGATCTGATCAAACTAAAAAGCTTCTGTACAGCCAAGAACATAGTTAAGTATAGC
Source organism: Arctocebus calabarensis (assembly GCA_963573935.1). Classification (NCBI taxonomy): domain Eukaryota; kingdom Metazoa; phylum Chordata; class Mammalia; order Primates; family Lorisidae; genus Arctocebus; species Arctocebus calabarensis. Next base: position 52,462 of record CAUYON010073517.1, on the reverse strand, counting down.
AACCAGAGAGCCCTCAGAATGGGAGAAAATACTCGTAGATTATGCCTCTGACATAACCAGAATACACAGAGAACTCCATTGTATTAGCAAGAAAAGAACAAGTGATCCCATCCCAGGGTGGGCAAAGGACTTGAAGGAGAAACTTCTCCAAAGAAGACAGGCACACTGCCTACAGACACATGAAAAAATGCTCACCATCTTTAATTATCAGAGAAATGCAAATCAAAACTACCTTGAGATATCACCTAACTCCAGTACGATTAGCCCACATGACAAAATTTCAAAACCAGAGATGTTGGCGTGGATGTGGAGAAAAGGGAACACTTCTACACTGCTGGTGGGAATTCACACTAATATTTTCCTTTTGGAAGAATGTTTGGAGAGTACTTAGAGATCGAAAAATAGACCTTCCATTCAACCCTATAATTCCTTTACTAGGTATACCCAGAAGACCTAAAATCACATTATAACAAAGACATCTGTACAAGAATGTTCATTGCAGCCCAATTCATAATTGCTAAGTCATAGAAGAAGCCCAAGTGCCCATCAACCCACGAATGGATTAATAAATTGTGATACAAGTACACCATGGAATATTATGCAGCCTTAAAGAAAGATAGAGGCTATACCTCTTTCATGTTTACATGGACGGAGCTGGAACATAGTCTTCTTAGCAAACTATCTCAAGAATGGAAGAAATAGTATTCAATGTACTCAGCCCTACTATGAAGCTAATTAAAAGGTTTAATATGAAGGCTATAACCCAACTATAGCACAAGAATATGCTCGAATAGCCAAGACATTACACAGAAATAAAAACAAAGGAGGAAGAATCACGTTACCAGACCTGAGACTCTACTATAAATCGATAGTGATCAAAACAGCATGGTACTGGCACAAAAACAGGGGAAGGTGCAGGTTGGGTGGACAGAGGGTAATTGGTGGAGCCATACCTGCGGTGCATCTTAGAAGGGTACACATGAAACTTACTAAATGGAGAATACAAATGTCTTTATACAATAACTAAGAAAATGCTGTGAAAGTTATGTTAAAAAGTTTGATGAAAACATTTCAGATTGTATATGAAACCAGCACATTGTAGCCCTTGATTGTACCAATGTATGCAGGTATGATTTAATAAAAAAACTGTGGGGCAAGGTAAACACTCATAAAAAAGAGGGTTTTTAAAAATAAATTATGACACATTCTGTACAGCGTAATTTACCAGTTGAAATGTTGCTCTGGAAAATAAATGGTTGCAATAACTAAAAAAAAGAAAGACCCCAAATATCTTGGCTTTCTGTCCAATAGTCTAAGTGAGCCCCACCTCACAGCAACACTGCCAACATGAATAGTCTCAGTGAGCTCCACCTCACAGCAACTCTGCCAACTTGAATAGTCTCAGTGAGCCCCACCTCACAGCAACTCTGCTAACTTGAATCAAACTAATTGTTGCTAAATTACACTTCTTAATAATTGTCAGATAATTAGCAATTTTTGACACAGGCCATATTTTTACTCTTTCAGCTTTTGAAAATATCTTTTCTAGAAGACATTGCTTAGTTCATGACCTCAGTCTCAATTCCGAAATAAATCATAGCCTGGCTCAAGCCCCCTCTCTGGGCTCCTTTCCACAGCTGGAATCCTTGCTCTGCACATTCCAAGTTACAATCTTCGCCAGTAGACAACACTCTGTACTTTCAACTGTCCTTCAGGTCTTTTCCCAATTAGATAACCTACTCTTGATGGATAGAGACTAATTTTTAAATTTTGTGATTCTCATACATCATTAGTACTATACCTATTAATTAGTACAAAATAGCTGCCCTGTAGATAGTCAACATTAATTTTATGTAAATGACCATGCAATTTATGCACAATAACATGATGGAGTGGTCAACATCTTGAGTTTAAAAGTCAGGTGGCTTCATTTCAAGGTCACAACAGTGGCAAAGAAAGCACATTCACCTAAGACTAAAGGTATGGTTGAATTTGCTTTAAATTGAGATGTTTGGGGAATTGTCATTATGGACATCTGCTCAGAATTCTAAAGGTAAACAATCATCTGAAAAATATATTTGCTTGCATGTAGTGGGAAACAGCAGCTCATTAACTCTCTTAGCTCGTTAACTCACCAGCTCGTTAGCCCTCTGCTCGTTAACTACTTAGCTCTGATTAGCTCTGTTCACTTCCTCCTCCTATCACTCACAGTGTGAATGAACTGTAAATGTGCCAGAGCAACAGATGGCCATTCCAGGTCTAGGGAGGGAGTTCAGGAGGTGGCGGACAGAGCCTTCCTAGGTTTTTCTGACCTTGAAAATATTTCATTTTACTAAAGTTTGTGGGTTGTGGTTTAACTTCATCATGAAAGAAATTGCCATGGTTTTATTCCAAGACGCAGAAGAGTTTACTAAGGTGGATTCCCTAGGATGATGTAAATGTGCAATCACAGGGCCATCACAGGTTTGTTGGCAGTGGTTGTCATGACGTGAAGGGAATTCAAAGCACAAGAGAAGTCTAAAGGTATTTATAGTGAGCATTTATTAATGGTTTGTCACAGTGCTTTGCTGGGCACTGTGGAGATAAGAAAAATATACTATTTAAGGGATCACATGGAAGACACAATATTTATAAATTGTGGGAGAATAATAAATCTCACTTGTTTATTATGAATCAAATGATGGTATATGACATATACATTTTTAGGATTAAGTATTTTGCTTATCAAACTAACAAAAACCTGATTGCTCGTTATTTGCTTTGTTCATGCAAGATCATAAATATGTCTTCCATTGACTTTATAACCCAAATTATCACATTGTCAACATGATGATAGCCAGGCCAGGTATTTACTTTAAGAGCATTTGATTACATGCACAGATGACCAACATTTACTTGCTACAATTTCAAAAATACACCATTGGTGATTCTTTTGTTATAGTTGAACTGTTGTGCCTCGGGGTACCCAAACTTGAAGGGCATATATTGTCTGGAAGTAACAACAAATGAAATAATAGTTTAGTATCTTGCTTTTTTTCCATCCATACATTCCCTGTTCATATCTGCAATAACTGATAAAATATTAAAGATAGCTTCTCTTATTAATAGCTTACTGGAAATCTGTTGATTATATCACTGACAATTAAGTTTGTGAAGTCAACCTAGCAAAAGTGCAACATACTTCATTGTTGAATACCACTATGGTCACCTTCAGAGAATTCCTATTGGCCATCTGGTGACTGTAGTGATATTCAGCAATGAAGTACATAGCACTTTCTTTAGGATAAGTTCACGAACGTGTCAGACCTTTGTACGGTGACACTTCTGATGGCCATCCCAGAAAAAGAGTTTCAAAATTGCTTTGAAAGATGGACTAGATGCTCCCATTAGTAAATGGCTTCCCAAGGGGAGTACCTCGAAGGTGACCATAGCGATATTCTGCAATGAGGTCTGTAGCATCTCTAAGATGAGTTCGTGGACCTAATTGTCTGACTTCATAGATAAAGAATAGTAATTAGAATGCTTAAATTTTGATAAGATAGGAGAAAACATAAGAAATACATAGCCAGGATTGATGCTCTGAGAGAAAGGGCTGGGTAGAACAACCCAGGAAGAGGCCCTAGCATGGATGATCAAGAGAGCCTCTGGGCACTTGAGTCATAGCATCTTGTTGGAAGAGCATAGAAGAGTGGAGGCCACAGATAATTAACTTTATATGCCTTGTACTGTAGTAGATGGCCTGTCCCACCTGCAGGGAGGGGCTGCTCCCAGCAAAGCTACCTTTGCCAGCGAGGCAATGGCCCATTGATTTTAAGCCATGCAGATTCAGTCTTCTTGCTACTTCATTGTTTGAAAAATAAATAAATGAAAAAGAAAATTGCAAAAATGCAAGACCTTTCTTAGATGCCTGAGGCTTTCTTACTTCTGCTGCAAAAACTTTAAAAAAAGAAAATATAAACAAAATATATTTCCTGTCTGCCCATAACAAATAGAGACTAAAAATACTGTTAAAACTGTACAATACTTTAAGGTCAATGTATTCTCTCTTCATAGCTATGAAAACCTGACCTGCATAAGGCATTAAAATTCATAACACATGAAAATTAGGGAGTCCTGGAAGCACTTTCTTCTATATAAGTACAAAATTCCTCTGCCTACATCTAGCATTTAAAGGAAACCATCCAGATAATTAAAATGCCTATAAATGAAATGTCAAAGTTAAATGTTTTTTTTTAAGTCTTAATGCTTAGGCAAAGTGAAACCCTTATTCTAAAGTAATATGCTTTAAATATTGGCAGTGTCTTATGAGGGAGGAGAATAATTAAGGTTTCCCACATAAAACGGGTCTACAGGTCTGTGTGCTGCTCCACTCAGTAAGTAACCTTTATGAAGGGGAATGCGATAATCAGTGTGTATTTTTTATCCTTAAATACTGCTATTATTTTAAACATGAATGTAGCTGCTGTGGATAAAGCTAACCATACAATACACATGGAATAAATTAATCATACAAATATGAAAACAGAGTTGTCGGATTAGGGAGATTTTGATTCGGCTTTTGTGTAGTTGGCTTGGGAATTTTCTTTGTTGTTGTTCTTTCTGTATCAGTGTGATCATTATTATTTGTTTGCTTTCCTTGCTCATATGTACATTACCCTTGGATATACAAGCCACAGGGAACACCCCTGTGGGGTCTGTTCTGCTTCCTGGGTTTGGGGCATAATATGGAGCAACCCAGAAACAGACTGTACATTTTTATAAAGATTTCTATTGTTAGCCGTAAGGTTGGTATCCAATATTTCTCACACACTACCCTCATGTAGGCACTTACGCATAGACTTTATGGTCAGTCCTTTTGAATGTTAAGGAAACTGACCTCTCTACCCTTGGCTTCTCTGGGCAAAGCTTAGTAACCATTACAGTCAATCCCATTGTCACCAAAGAGCAATGGCATGGGATCAAGGTAGGTTCAGGGTTGTAGTCCTTTGAGCAGAAGCTAGAGAACCAAGATGTTGAAATTCCTTAGTTGGCAGTTTTTCTTTTTTGTTTGTTTGTTTTTTTTGTTTTCGTTTTTTTGAGACAGAATCTCACCCCTGTCACCCTGAGTAGATTGCCATGACGTCATAGGTCTTAGCAATCTCAAACTCCTGGGTTCAAGCTATCCTCTTGCCTCAGCTTCCCAAAACTACAGGCACCTGCCACAATGCCTAGCTAGTTTTTCTATATTTAGAAGGAGTAGGATCTCACTCTTGCTCACAGTGGTCTTAAACTCTTGAACTCAGGCCATTCACAGCCTCAGACACCCAGAGTGTGAGGCTTACAGGCATGAGACACCATGCCTGGACTAAATGGTAAACTTTGATATAACAAACATCATTCCATACACTAGTGTCTACCTCCACTTGTCTGTGAAGCTCATAAGGCAGACCATGACTTGCCCTGCTTCCCTGACTCCTCCACCTCATCTCCTTGTGGTGGACTGCCTGCCCATGGGAAAGAAAAGATATTTCAAGGAGCATTCCTTAGATTTGCAGAAGGTAATTCTGGCTGGAGCTGGTTCTTTTCCTCATCAAAACCATTTTCCAATATCCCTTTGAGGGAGGCATTTTGGAGACTGAAGTGAGAAAAACACTGTTAATCTTCAGCGAGGGACTCCTACCTCTGGTTGATTGGTATGCTAGCCCTCAATTCTATTTCATCCCATTGTTTAAAAGTACCCTCACTCCTTTTGTTTGAAATACAAATAACAAAGACAGCCAATTTCTCTTCTGGCCAACACATTAAAAGTTAAAATCAAGCTACATGGTTTTGGAGGGGAGGCAAAAGGTCAAATACAAAAGCTAACCTTTCTCAGTCTGACTGGTGCAAGTAGCAGAGGTTGCTAGTAACAGAGACCCATCTCTTTCAGGGGTTTCCAGACACAAACCTTTTTCCCCATCCAGCTTGAGGGGGCAGTGAATGGAACTGCACATTACTGTACTAAAATACAGTTGTATGTGTTTAAGAGCAATGGGCATGGGAATAGTCCAGTCTTGGCTTTTGACCTTTCTACTGAAGTCAGACTTTGATTCTGACCCTGAAACACCTGGAATGGAGATTCTAAAGGGCAGACTGGTGGCCCCTGATCCCTGTGCAGGCCATCACGTGTCTCCTGCCCTTTTGTGCCCTCGCCCTGTGGGTTCCCACTGCCCTGAGCACTCTCTGCTCTGTCTACTTCAGATTCTTTTCCCAGAAAAACGTTTGTAACTTTCCACTTCACTCCATCTCTGGGATGGTGGCCCCTTCCAGAGGCTTACACAGTCCAAGTGTTTCTTTCATCATACTCACATTATTAATTTTAACAGACCTTTCAATGGAGTCAGTATAAAGACCAAATACATATTGTTTTTAAAAGGGTAATTTATTATCAACACTTTTTTTGAACAGTTTCAACATATTCTAAGCACTTTATTGTTACTTCTTTCTTGGGTCCTGAAATAACAGTCATTTTTTCAGACCAAAGCTATTTTTCCATTCCTGTTTACCTAGACATAAAGCACATGGAAATTTATAAGGGTTGTTTAGCTCCCATTAGAAAAGAAAAGGAGAGAAAAAGGAAATTGATAGTAAAAGCTAAGCCAAAAATTTCTCTAGCTGCTTTTCCTTGTCCTAGCTAGGCACCAATAAGATGAGGGTTCTTCTCATTTCCTCTTCAAATCTCACACTGCTGTAGTGGTGTCACTTTGGAGCTAAAATCCAAAATGAATTTGGACTGGCTTTGAGGCCTACTGAAAAATACAGGATCTACAAACACACAGTCCTCAGAGACATAAGACCTGCCTCCACTCCTGTTTGTGAGCTTGGGAAAACCACTCCATCTCTTAGAACATGAGAACTTTAACATAAAGTTTTAAAACTATGTAACCATTATCCTATGTCCTTGTAACCATTATCCTATGTCATCCTATGTCAACTGAATGAGAGTAGTCCAAATCTTCATCATCCCAATGCTCATTTTCTACATGTTTCCAGATGGGGACATGGGCTGTGTGTACCCATCCTGGACTGTGCTGACACAGCATGACTTTCTGCATCAATTTCTGGACACTGCTTATCGCTTCTATTTTTAAACCAGTATTGTTTATACATTCATGATTCATACAGTTCTAAAAGGTATACATGCTTATGTTTATGTATTCCCTTAATATCATGCTAAGAGCTTTGTGCAAAAGAAGTGTTTATAAATATTTATTGAGATATTGCTTATTAGCAAAGATTCTTTGAGTGTTAATATGAGCTGAAAAAAAAGATGACCATTAAACTACACTTTGAGCTCTCATACTCACATTCTAGTAAAGAAGCAGTAGTGAGAAAGCAAAGCTTAAATGATTTTTGTATTTAAAGTATTAAAATGCTCCCAGGAGCGATCAGATTTCTTAGTTTCCTGAAATCTCCTTAGACTCGGTCATTTGGCATGTGGAGGCATTTTGCTAGGCAGGGTTTTCCTTGTTCTGCTGCGATAAGCCATAAAAAGGAAACTATTTTGCTTGCACAATAAAACCTCTAGCATAAACATCCTTTAAAAAAAAATCTTCCATTTGATTGCAGAGGAATTATTTAAGTATTAAAATGATTTTTAGCCCAGTAAAAAAATGCTACAAAACTTTAAAAGTTCTTTGCTTCCTCTAAAAGTGACTTCCTTGAGAAGTTCCATTTTTTTTTGGCAGATCATAAGATAACTCTGCCTTTTGTAGAATGCTTACACCATAAAGGAGGGCACTTAGCTCTGTTGTACCCTGTGTCGCAAACTCTGTGCCACTCTCTGTCAGCCGCAAGGTCATTTCAAGGCTCGAGAATATGCTATCACTGCACACGCCTTCTGAAGAAGGAATGAGGCAACTTCTGTTGATGGAAACATTTTTTTTTTCCAAACTCATTCCTGATATAAAAGAATTGGCTAAACAGTCATAAGTTTTAAATGGTGCCTATTTTGCAAATGCATTGGAGGGATTTGAAATAGCATTTAGAGAAATTCAGTTGAGAAAACAGTGATTAAAAGCAGAAACATCAGACCATGGGTAAAAAAGGGCAAAGGACTTAAATAACCCTTTTACCAAACTAACTCATGTTTCTAAGTGGTAGAGAAGAAAGATTGGCTAGGCTTGTGACTTTGCAAATAAATAGTGTGACTCAGTGCAGATGTCATGACTTTTGAAATAACCGATTGAAAAAAAAAGCTAATCTGATAGATCAAAGCACGTTATTTGAAAGACGAAAATAGGTTCTCCTGTTCATGATGATTTTTTTTAATTTTGTCTTCTTATACTGAAATTGAATTCCAGAAACTAATCTAAACCTAGAAGACAGTGAATTTTTCAGTCTTTCATTTGTCATAAAATGTTTGGGAAAGAGGGCAGTCCTGCTATTGTCTCTTTTACACACAGCACGTTTATACCAAGAAAACACAATGTTAGTACAAATGCTGGCATTATGTATTTATTTCAATGTGGCTTTGAATCCTGAATTGTTGGTTATGCAATGTGGGCAGAGTCACTTTGCTAATATGAACCTCAGTTTTCTTATTTGTAAAATGCGATTATATAGATACATATATCCCAGTGCTTAAAAATAACAACTGCTACATAAAAATACAAGAGAAGGAAGTCACCTCTCCTAAATTGATCAAGGTTCCTACTGGCTTTAATCACACTGTATTACTTAAAACAACTTAAATAACAAAGTCCAGACAGACGTGCTACTGTTCCAAAGTCTTGAAACTAGACACAGTGGAGGACTTGAATTTTGAGCTTAATATGAGTCACTGGTTCGAGGAAGCTGGGGAAAGAATAGGTGGAGGGGGAAAAAGGAGGAGGTTTATCAACCAAACTCAGTCCACTTCCTGATTTCACCAGTTCTGCCTCTGTGGCTCAGCTCCCTACAGGGCCAAACCTTGATGTAATCACTGCTTTCTGAGCTGGCCATGCTCCATGCAGGGGTGACATAAGGGTGTGTGATTGGTGCACCAGCCAGTCTGGAGCAGAGCAAACCATGTCACTATTCTGACACTGCTCCATACCCTTGCAGTCAGCTTTGTTCAAGTACCTCCTTAACCAAATTATGAATGCTCTATTTCTCTCCATTGCCACTGTGATATACTTTAGCAATAATTATATGCAGGGCTCCTTGGGCTAGATTTTTTGTCTCCTTAGGTGCCTGTGTGCTTCGAAATGCTCTAATCTTGGAAAACGTGACAATGTAGCTAGGCATAAAGACAAAAGGGACCTTCATTGACTGAGAAATACTGGGAGGAATACAACAGTCCAGAAACCAGATAATGAGGGGGGAGCAGAGGGAATATACATTTAATACATAGAAGAACTCAAGTGTTTGTTGTTCTAGTCTTTGTGGTATATGATTCAGGCAGCAGGCTTATTTGTGTAGGGTAAATAAGAATAGATACCATCATTGCACCAAATTCCCCACTAATACTTGCAAAATGTTTTGCAATATCATTCATGTAAATAGGGTTTTATGTGTTTTAAATGTACTTGCCCATGTTATACACAGATCCTTCGATAGATTGACCACAAAACACAAGTATCTTAACTGCTTACCTGAACGTTTTCCCATTGTATTTTCCTGGAACAGTGATTTTCAAGTATTATGCTGTGAGAGGATGTTCAGCGGTGTGCCACAAAATTTTTTTCTTTCTTTTTTTTTTTTTTTTTGAGACAGAGTCTCGAGTTGTCACCCTGGGTAGAATGCCATGGCATCACACCTCATAGCAACCTCAAACTCCTGGGCTCATAACTTATACCAACCTCAAACTCTTGGGCTTAAGCAATTCTGTTGCCTCAGCCTCCAAATTAGCCGGGACTACAGGTGCCTGCCACAATGCCCGGCTTTTTTTTGGTTGTATTTTTCATGGTTCTTTGGTGTGCCCGGGGCTTGATTCGAACCCACCAGCTCCAGTGTATGTGGCTGGTGCCCTAGCCACTTGAGCTATAGGTGCTGAGCTGCCGTGAAATTTGTAAAGATCATTAATTAAATTGTTTTTGAAAGAAGTTAAAAGCACAGTGAGCATATTATTTTTTTCACTCTGTTTTCTTAATCAACATAGTTTAAGTGTGCCACAGAAGTTTAACTATAGGTTCAAGTGTCCTGGGAGAGATAAAAGGTTGAAAAATACTACTCTAGAGGGAGGGGAGAGAAGTACACACAATACAAAAAATGACTGTCTCTTTTGACTGTTGTTATTTTGATTTAATTTATTAATATTTAATAAAAAACTTAAAATCTTTCTTTCTCTCTCTCTCTTTTTTTTTTTTTTTTTGAGACAGACTTACTCTGTTGCCCAGGCTACAGTGCTATGGCATCAGCCTAGCTCATAGCTACCTCGAACTCCTGGGTTCAATTGATCCTCCTGACTCAGCCTCCCCATAGCTGAGACCGTAGGAGTCTGCCACAATGCCAAGCTAATTTTTCTATTTTTAATAGAGATGGGGCAGCCTCTTGCTCAGGCTGGTTTCAAACTCCTGACCTCAAGCAATCTATGGGCCTCAGATTCCCAGAGTCCTAGGATTACAGAAGTGAACCACCATACCCAAACTTTAAAATCTATTTACAAAAAAAAAAAAAGAAAAACAGTACAGTGACCAAAAGTTCAGTCTCTATTTTCTTGGTCAAATTTATATATTACATATAAAATTCTTGACAAAGTAGTTCCCAGCATTCCTATCTTTAAAACGTAAGTAAGAGTATTATTTACTTCAAACAACAGTAAAGACTTTTAAAATCATTGAACATAGTGCCTGACCTACATTAAAGGCTAAGAAATGTTTCCTGCACTGTCTGTGCCATCACTTATTACCACTCTTTCTTCTTATTGCTTCCTTTGTCATGTGTTGACATCAGCATCTCAGTTCTCTCTACGATTAATGATCTCTCTAGGATCATTCTATTTTCTTCTACTTTTCTTTAATCTTCTTAATCATAAAAAACAATAAATGATAGACAATGCCAGACAATTTATGAACTGCCTTTTATGTGTTATCTAATTTAATCCTTACAACAATCTTATAGGTTAATACTGTCATTATTTCAATATTACAAATTTGAAAATTGAGATACAAAAATATCGCTTAATCTGGTTCATCACTTAGCTAATGTTTTCTTTAAAAATTGTCTTCAGGAAAAACTGTAGTCTGGCAGTAAATGTTATACCATTTTGCTTCTGACCTTAATATTTTTAATGTCAGAGTAAGGTTTTTTTCTTAAGTTACAATGCAAAATTTAAACCTCGGTGGAAGTGAGATTTAGAGCTTTAATTTCTTTTAATAGATTGTGACAGGAAGGAGAAATTACACATACTAACTTCATGGATGAGGTGATGATAATTAAGAGAAATAACCTTAGAAGGCTATAACAAATGTACTTGAACCTGATTGTGTCCAGCACTTGGAAATAAAATTACTGCACTCTTCCTCCCAAACAAACCCACTTCACTCAAGATTATGGATGCAAAGTGGGACTCCCCACACAGCGTGCCTCTAACTATCCTTTTTCTTTCAGTCAATGTCTTCCAACCCTGCAAGTGGGATCTCCACTACAGCACCTGCTTCAGTCAATGGAAACTGTCTCTCCCAGCTCTGCCTCTCACTGATTGCTGTTTTCATGGAAGTCCGTATGGCTTCTAGAGGTTTACTCAAGGTCTCTTTCTGAAAGATATCATTACACTTTAGTGAACACAATAATACATAAGTTTGTTCACTCTGAAAGAAGTTGCCTAAAACAAAGCTTCAGATGTTGGAGAGAACTGAGATGCTGATGTCAACACATGACAAATAAGACACCTAACAATGCAAGAATACTTATGATATAGATTTTAACATAATTATCAATACATTCCTTTCAGCTATTTTCCCAATTTAATTGTATACAGTTTATGTCTTTGTTTTATGTAGCTATTTCTATGAGAGGAGAATGGAAGCAGCAAGATGAAAATGAAAGAATTATGCAAAGGAATTGAAGGCTTGCCAAATACAGAATTTGTGGTTTCTACTTTGTGCATGATTTATGCACAATCACATTTTTCAATGCATTATCCTGCAAGCTACTTCGCTGCCTCATCCTGGTTTGTCTTTCTGGTGTCTGTATTTGCATTGAGACAAATATGCTTCTTTTGTTTTCATTCTGGAAGCCAATAACTTTTTGAGTAGAAGTAGAATTTCTTTATTTTAGATTAAGCACTATCTATAATTCTTTGTATTATTATTCTACTTGATGTTCAAGAACTTTGTCATGATTCTGGTTGGTTTCTTACCTTATGCAGAAGATAAAAGTAGATACATTTCAAAAGCAGATTCCCCCTTGAGCTCAGAATTAAGTACAGAACTTACATGATTTCTGACTTAGCTGTGTAAACATACAAGGAACTAGGCTATAAAATTGGTTATACCCCTGTATACTATAGACGACAAGGTAAAGAAAAAAAAGTACTTTTTTTTTAAAGGTAAAAACAGAGAAGATCTGTTAAATTAAGTAACTAATGAGCTGAGGAAGGAGGTAGAACAAAATTGTATATTGAGGAGAATAAAGTTATCCCAAAGTGGGGAAACATATGTAGAGATAAATGGACAAATATAAGCAGACAGTCAAAATTAGTGATATTTTTTCAGCAGGAAACAGGCTTGAGCACCAGGATGGCAAGGCAGGTGGTTATATAGTCAAAGTAGAAATGAAGTTGTAGAATATTCTAAAATGCATGCTACCAAATTAGCAGGGAAGTCCAGGATTTGCCACTAGGTCATAAAGCAAAAGCTTTTTATCAGAAAACGTACTCATAGGGGCATGAGAGAGAAGGAATTGAGGTATTTGAATGAAGAAGGGCTGCATTTAGAATAGGCAAACATCATCATGTTTAGAGGAATAGTTATCAGGGGAAATAATACAATGCTAAACAATAATATAATTCTAGAAGGTCTTGGATATATCAGCTCTCATTGTTGGTATCAGTTTTACAGTTGGGAAGAAAATAGATATAAAAGTTAGAAATAGTGTGGCCCAGTGGGAATTTTATAAATTTTGTCTTCTACATTGTAGGAGATGAAATCAGAACAAAAAATACAAGGGGTTTTCCGACCTTTAATAATTAGCTCGTAAAGTAAACCAGGAGCTAATGCTCCCTAATCATACATAGTTTTACCCTCATTTTAGATACAACATTCATTTCCTCTGTCAGCATAAGAACTCCAACAATTGGATGTCCTTTCCTTTTTTTCTTTGCATATGTCCATGTGCTTCAAAAGCTCTTACCCTCTAGTTCACAAATAATTATATTTATCTATACATCTGGACCTCCATTCATAATTTTTCTTGGTAATCTTGTTGTTATTGATAAAGTGATGCATCCATTTTAGGTGCATGGCCTACCTACGACCCAGGCTACCAAGCCACTCTTTCCAGGTATTTTTTTCCCATTGGAATCACTGGAAAGGTTTCATGTCATAATTTCTTTCTTATGCCCAAAGCCTTTTATTTTGTTTGTTATAGAGTACACGTGATGTTTTGCTATAGGCTTACAATGTAAATTAATCAAATCAGAATAATTGAGCTTTTCAACACTAAAGGCATTTGTGATTTCTTTATGTTAAGAATATTCCCATTATACTGTTTTAGTTATTTTCAAATATACCCTAATATATTGTTGATTAATATTCTCTTTGTTGTGATTTCAAATATTGTTCATTCTATCTGACTACCTAACAGTGTTTTTACACCCATCACCTATCCTCACTTTATCCCCTCCTTTCCACTGTTCTTCCCAGACTCTGGTAACAATCATTTCACTCACTGTTCCATGAAATCAGTTGTTCTTGATATTTAGTTCCTACTTATGAGTGAGAACATGTGACATTTATCTTTCTGTGCTTGACTTATTTCACTTAATATTCTCCAGTTCCATCCATGTTGTTGCAAATGGCAGGATTCTGTTCTTTTGTTGTGGTTATATATTATTCTATTGTGTATATTTACCAAAATTATCTCTATCCATTCATCTATTGAGGGACACTTAAGTTGATTCCAAATTATGAATAGTGACTATTGAAAATAGTGCTGCAATGTACATGGAGTGCAGGTATGTTTTCATTTACTGATTGCCAGTCAATTGGATATATACCCGACAGTGGGATGGGTGGGTCATATGACAGTTATATTTTTAGTTTTTTGAAGAATCTCCTCAGTTCTCCATAAGAGTTACAACTTTGCAGTGTAATTTGAAGTCAGGTAATGTGATTTATCTAGTTTTATTCTTTTTGCTCAGGATGGCTTTGACTATTTTGGGAGTCTGGTGGTTCCATATAAATTTTAGGATTATTTTTTCTATTTCTGTGAAAAATGTCATTGATATTCTAATGAAGATTGCTTTAAACTGTAGACTGCTTTGGGAAGTGTGGACATTTTAAAATTATTGATTCTTCCAATTCATAAGCATGGAATACCTTTACTTTTTTGTGTGTCCTCTTTCATCAATGTTTTATAGTTTCATTATAGAAATCTTTCACTTCTATGTTTAAGCTTATTCCTAGGTATTTTATTCCATTTGTGTCTATTGTAGATAATATTACTTTCTTGGTTTTATTTTCAGATAGTTTACTCTGAGCATATAAAAATGCTACTGATATTTGTATGCTAACTTTGTATCTTGCAATTTTACTGAATTTGTTTTCTAATTCTAACAGTATTTCTGTGGAGTCTTTAGGTTTCTCTAGATATACGATCATACCATCTGCAAACAAGGATAATTCGTCTTCTTCCTTTCCAGTTTATCTGGATGCCCTTTCTTCCTTTCTCTTGTCTAAATGCTCTAACTAGAACTGCTAATACTTTATTGAATCAATGGTGAAAATGCCCATTCTTTGCTTGTTCCATATCTTGCAGGAGAAGCTTTCAATTATTTCCACATTCAGTATTACATTAGCTGTGGGTATGCCATATATGGTTTTCATCATGTTGAGATAAATTCTTTTTATATCCAATTTTTTGAGAGTTTTTAACATGAAGGCATAGTGAATTTTATCAAATGCTTTTTCAGTGTCTGTTGAAATGATCATATGGTTTCTGTCCTTACTTCTGCTTGTTGATAACTAATATTTTCAATATGTTATTAAATTTAATTTGCTAATGTTTTATTAATTTTGCATCTGTGTTTATAGTTTTATTTTTGTTGCAGTTGTATCTTTGATTTTGGTATTTAAAATAACACAGGCCTCATAAAATGAGTTTGGGAGTATTCTCTCCTCTTAAATTTTTTGTAATAGTCTAAGTAGAATTGGTATTAGTTCTTCTTTGAATGCTTGGCAGTGAAGCCATTCAGTCCTGGGATTTTCTTTGATGGGTGACTTTTATTACTGCTTTCATCTTGTTACTCATTAATGTTTTATTCAGATTTTGGATTTCCCACTGACTCAATCTTGGCAGGTTGTATGTATCTAGGCATGTATCTGTTTCTTCTAGCTTTTCCAGTATATTGGAATATAGTTACTGAGTCGTTTCTAATGACCCTTTGGATTTCTGTAGTAGCAGTAGTAATGTGTCTGATTTTTTCATGTCTGATTTTATTTATTTGGTTCTTCTTCTTTTTTTTTTCTTAGTCTGGCTAAAGGTGTGCCATTTTTTTTTTTAAGATTTTTTATTTTATTTTCTCTCTAGTGTCAATTTCATTTCTACTCTGTTCATTACAATTTATTTTCTTCTACTAATTTTGGGTTTGGTATGCTCTTATATTCTAGTTCTTTGAGAGTTATCCTTAGGTTGCTTATTTGAAGTTTTTCTACTTATTTGATGTAGGTACTTATTGCTATAAACTTTCCTCTGTTACTGCTTTTTTGTGTGTCTCATGAATCTTAACGTTATGTTTTCATTTTTCTTTTTTTGAGTAATTTTTAAATTTTATTTTTAATCTCTTCATTGATCCACTGGTCATTCAGAACATACAGTTTAATTTCCTGGTGTTATGTTTTCTGGTGTTCTAATTGTTGTTGATATCTAATTTTATTCCACTGTAGTCTGTAAACATATTTAATATGATTTCATTTTTTTATTTGAATTTTTAAGGCTTGGTTTGTTGCCTAATATACAGTCTATCCATAAGAATCTTCCATGATCTGCATAAAAGAACACGTATTCTATAGTTGTTGGATGAAATGTTACGTTAATATCCATTAGGTTCATTTGACCTGGAGGGCAGATTAAGACCAATGTCTCATTGTTGATTTTCTGTCTAGATAATCTGTCCAATGCTAACAGTGGAGTGTTGCAGTCTCCAATAATTATTGTATTGGCATCCATTTTTTTCTTTAGCTTGGATAGAATTTGTTTTATATATATATAGTGCTCCAGTGTTGGCAAATACATATATATTTAAAATTATCAGAACCTCTTGCTGATTTGACATCCTTATCACTACATAATTATCTTCTTTATCTATTTTTACTGTTTTTGTCCTGATATCTATTTTATGTGATACAAGCAGAGCAATTTCTGCTTCTTTTTGATTTCCATTTATATGGAATATTATTTTCCATGTCCTCATTTTCAGTCTGTATGTGTCCTTATGAAATGTGTACTTGCATACACCACAGAACTGACTTTTGTTTTTTCATCCATTCTATCGCTTTATTTCTTTCAACAGGAAAAGTCAATTCTTTTGCATTCAATATTGTTATTGATAGATAAAAACTTAATCCTACCATGTTATTATTTGATTTATAGCTATTTTGTGATCCTTCCTTACTTCTTTTCTATCTTCCTTTGTTAAAAGCGATTTTCTCTGATAGTGTATTTCAATTTCTTGATTTTTATTTTTCATGCATTTATTATAGGCTTTTGACTTTAAATTTCTATGAGTCTTGCAAAAAATATTTTATAATCAATTATTATAAATATATTATAGCTGTGCTTACAAATAAGCAAAGAGAAACATAACAGAAATGCTATTTTTTACTCCACCCAGCTCTGCTTTTTACCTTTTTGTTGTTTCTATTCATATCTTTTATACCTTCTCCAACAAAAAATTGTTGTGGTTATTTTGATGGGTATATTCTTAATCTTCATACTCAAGATATAAGTGATTTATACACTAATTATAGCAATGAAGTGTTCTGTATTTGTGTACATACTGTTGTTAGTGAGCTGTATAGCTGCAGATGATTTCTTATTATTTATCAACATCATTTTCTCTCAGACTGGAGAGCACCATTTAGCATTTCTTGTAGGACAAGTGTGATGTTGAGAAATCCTCAGCTTTTATTTGTTTAGGAAAGTCTTATTTCTTCTTCATATTTGTAGGATGTTTTTTCTGGATACTATCTTTTAGTGTTAACACTTTTTATCTTCAGCACCTCTGATATTTCATACCACTCTCTCCTACATTGTCAGGTTTCCACCAAGATATCTGCTGCCAGACGTTTTGGAGCTCCTTTATGTATATGTATGTGTGTGTGCATGTACACACACACACACATATATCTACATATATATACACATATATGTATGTATGTATTTTGTTGTTTTTGCTCACTTCTCTTGGGACCTTGTCTTTATCTCTGACCTTTGTGAGCCTAATAATTAAATGTCTTGAGATATGCTCATTTGGGTTAAATCTGCTGGTGTTCTTTGATGTTCTGGTACCTGAATATTAACCTATTTTTCTTTGGAAAATTCTTTGTCATTATTTCTCTGAATATACTTTCTAACCCACTCTCTATCTACTTTGAGGCCAGTATCTCTTAGATTTGTCCTTTTTAGGCTAATTTCAAGACCTTATAAGTGTGCTTCAATTTTTTTATTCTCCTTTCTTTCTATCTTCTATGTATTTTCAAGTAACCTGTCTTTAAGCTCACTAATTCTTTCTTCTGTTTGTCAGTTCTGCTATTGAGAGACTCTGATGTACATCTCAGTTTGTCAATTAAATTCTTAAGCTCCAGAATTTCTGCTTGATTTTTTTAATTAATTCAATGCATTTATTAAGTTTCTCTCATAGGCTTATGAATTCATCCTCTGTGTTGTCTTGAAATTCATTGAGCTTCTTCAGGACAGCTATTTGGTATTCTTTGTCTACAAGGTTATGTAACTCCTTTGCCACAAGATTGGTCACTGGTACCTTATTTATTCAGTGAGGATATGTTTTCTTGAATGTTTCTGATTCTTATGAATGTTTGTTGTAGTTTGGGCATTGTAACATGAGGTATTTATTTTAATCTTGGCAGACTTGTTTGAACCTCTCCTTTCTGAGAAGGCTTTTAAGATATTTAAAGGGAATTGAGTGTTGTTTTTTAAATGTTCAGTTACCACAGCCATATTTGCACTGGAGTTCATCAAGATAGTTTCTTTTTTTTCTTTTTTTCTTTCTAGAAGTTTTTGATTAGACATCAGACATAAATTTTACCTCTTTGGGACCTGTATACTTTTATTCTCAATTTAATTTTTTTCACTAAATCATAGCTGTATACATTAATGCAATCATGGGATACAATGTGCTGGTTTTATATACAACTTGAAATGTTTTCATCAAACTGGTTAACATAGCCTTAATGGCATTTTCTTAGTTATTGTGTTAAGACATTTGTATTCTACACTTAGTAAATTTCACATGTACCCTTGTAAGATGCACCATAGGTGTTGTAGGACCAAATACCCTCCCTCCCCCAGCCTCCCCCCTTTCTTCCCCTCAAGAATGGAAGAAAAAGTATCCAATGTACTCAGCCCTATTTTAAAACCAATTTATAGCTTTCATTTTGTTGTTGTTGTTGTTGAGACAGTGTCCCACCCCATGCCCTGAGCAGAGTGCAGTGGCATCATAGTTCATTGCAACCTCAGATTTATGCTGTGCGCATCCTGCTGTCTCAGCCTCTGGAAGCTTCTGGGATTACAGGTGCTTGCTGCAGTGTCCAGCTGTGTTTTTTGTTTTTTAAATTTATTGGGGTTTCACTGTTGCCCAAACAAGTCTTGAACTCCTGAGTTCAAGTAATTCTCCTGCCTCAGCCTCTCACAGTGCTGGGATTATAGGTGTGAACCAACATTCCTGGCTAATCTTATATTTATCCATTTTATACTTTATATTCTTGAGCTTTCCTCTGAAATACAGATATTCTCCTGGAAACTGTCTGATCCTTTAAGTCCCCACTTTTAAGCTTTGATTGTGGAATAAGAGCACCATTTATTCTAGTGCTTATTGTTTCCTCATTACTGAGCCAAACTTTACCTCATTATGCCAAAGGCTTTCTCATCATTGCTGCTTGAATTGTGAGATTTTTCCAACTTGGCTGGTTTTAGTAGGAATGATTTCCAGTCCTGTGAAAATTCTAAAGTCTGTTTGAATGTCTCAGACTTTTCATCAGTCTCAGTTTTTCATATCTACAGGGCCGTCAGTACTGGGCTAAAAACTTAATAGAGACCCAGAATTTCAAATTTCCTTGGTGAAACTTTCCCAGCACTTTGTCATGTGAAATCAGCCTGACTTAGCCTACTTCACACCTCCAGTTTTGCAGATTCTGCTCAGGAAAACTTCAGGGGTACAACTTGGTTTACTTCTCTTATACTTAATCCTGAAAAATTGATTCAGGCAATGAGCTAAGACAATCGAAGGGCTCACTTCTTTTGTTTCCTATTTCTCATGGGATGTTTTTCTTTGCCTGATATACAAGATGATAGATTTATATACTTTGTCTGAATTTTTAGGTGTTTTAGGTAAAAGGGTAAATTAGTTTCTTGTTACTTTGCTCGGCCAGAGCCAAAGTTCTTGTAGTGATATAACATTAAAATACATTGCGCATGTTTATAAAAGAAAAAAAAAACATAGAAATATAAAAAACATCTTAGTAGTTTATACAATATTCTGTTATACAGAACTGCCATATATTACTCAGCAGTCTTTATTTGGAAGTAATTTTTGATATCAAAAATAATAATTTGGTACATGTTTTTCCTAAGTGTATAATTGTTAACTTGTACCATTTTTCCTAATGAGATTTTACTAAGTGCATAATTAATAGAGCAAAATCCAAGGCTTTTAATACATACAGGGTAGACAGAAAATTTGTGTGCAATTTAAAATAGCTGTAAATTTAAATTGCGATAATTTAAAACTTTAAATTGCACATAAATTTTATGCCCACCTTGTACTGCTAAACTGTCTAACTTGGTCAATCTTTGAGTGATTCATGAAGAATGAATAAAGTAATTATATTTGTTTTTTGAAAGAATAACCACATGGGTTAAGAGATGTACTTTGTTGAGAGGTAGGGAGAGTAGACACGAGAATTCCAGTTAGAAAACCAAATAGCATGAAATTATTATGAGAACAATAGCAGGAAAATCAAGGATGGAAAAAGAAATTATCTGGGAGATATTTTTGAGTCAGAATTTCTAGGATATAAAATTAATGCGTCCTGGAGATCTTTATATATGTTGGCCATGAACTGGAATAGAGAATTACTAAGTTAAGGACGTTTAGTTCATGGAAAAAGACAAGACTTTAATAAATTAATGAATTTATATTGGAGCTAACTTAGATAAAAGATGACTATGGAATACTCATGTAGTGATGGCTAGGTATGAAGTCAGAGGATAATTAAAACACCTGAGTTTGAGATACTGATACTAATGATCCACATCACTTCAGCAAATATATGGTAGTTGGAACTAAGAAATAGCAACATATAAATCCCATTTCTTATACAAAATGGATAGAGTAAACAGAGCAGAAAGAGAGAAAAAAAATACTGTGAATACTTTTGATTAAATACTGAAGATAAATATTGCATATACTTTGAGTATAATACAATAAAATAATAGTGAGGGAATACACCAGGGGTGGCAGAAAGTTAATAGGAGAGAATGGTACTGCCAAAATCAAAGAGAAAAAAAAAGACTGGAAAAGGAGAATTTGTTCATAATATTAAATATTGTTCTGGAACAATAAATACTAAGGAAAATTTCAAGGATACAACTTGAAAATTAGGCAATTCTCCTAGCAAAAAAAGAATTACTATGTGTTTCATAAGGGAGTAAAATGTAGGAGAGCATCTGGTTATAGCAGAGGAGACAAGGATGGCATAATCAAGGATTTCTTAAAAATATTGGACAAAAGTCAAAGGAATGGAGTAGAAAGTTACATGCTGATCAGGTATTAGGATACAGCATACCATCCTTGAAGTAGGATAAACTGGTAGTATTAGGGTTGATACTGAAAGTTAGAATTAGGAGAAAATCCTGAGGGTTAGACATAGGATGAGATTTCCATTATAAGATTCAATTTGATTGTAACAAACAGTGCAAACATGTTTCTGTTGATTTTAATTGGGTAGAAGCTTCAGTCTACATAGATGTAATTGGATCATGTTAAAGGCTACGGAGTCTGGAATATCTAGTGCAAGATTCCAGATAGTATTTCCTGACTATTAAATTAAAAAGAAAAGAAAAAAAAAAGACTGCCATGAGGATAAAGGTATAAAGTGAAGAGACAGGGAAATGTTTGCTCTAAATAATTCTATGATTTATTTCCTATAATCCATGTAGCGAAAGCAAGTTTTGTCATAATAGAAACTGTACATCAAAAAAATGAATAGATGTGTGAGGGTAAACACATATCACAGTGGTTCTTATTACTTATAGAGACTTTCGGGAGGGAGCAGCTAGTTGTCTGATTTTTATTGTCACGTTGATAATGTTCTAAAGCATATAGGTAATTTTTAAGCACTATTATAAACATGTCATTGTAAAATGTGTATTCCATTGCAACTACATATCACACCCCATGTAACTTTGTACCTTAAGTTTTTCTTATGATTAATATTATTCCCAAGATTGCCACAGGAATTGATAATTAGCTGCTTATAGCCAGAAACACAGATAAGCCACCTGCTTTCCTTCCCAATTCATTTCCTTCTTTTGTTTAATCACACAATAAAACAATTATCTTCCATAATTGTGGAAGTGACATCACAATCACTCCCATAGTGACAGGCATCTCCTTCTAACACAGAAATAGTCAGACAGCAGATATGAATTTTGAAGAAGAAAGAACATATTTATAAATAAATACACTAACAACCAGCAATTTATAGGGGAGAGAAATAGAGGGGAATAGGGATATCTCATAGATAAGGCTTCCTTTTTAAATGTTAATTTTTGTCTGACTGTAAACTTCATCTTTTAAAGTCTTTCTCCCATTATTTTCATCATACTTTAAGTGCTTACAGCTGAATAACAGTTCACTCTGACCTTTCTGAAATCACAAGCCATCCTTTCTCTTTGTCACTGCGATAATGGAATGGATCAGATTCTTCCTGCAGACATTATAATGGAGTTCAACTGTCTATGGCACACACTAGTGAAAAATGTTAAACCTTTCTTGTCTCCACCCTGTGCTGCCACAGCACACAGCAGATGCCATGACTGGAGATGCCTGTATTGCAGGCTGGTATCGGTGATATTTCTTTTAATGTCAAGGGAGCCTGCTGCATGGAAAAGATGTTGTAGGTGCCATTCGGAAGCTGAGGTGTAAGTGCTTTGAACGAGAACCCCTTTCTGTCTCTGCCTGTCCCCCCTCAACAGTGCTGGGCAGTTGGTCACTGGCAGGTGAATGCTTCTTTCAGGGGTGTGATTTCAGGGACACCTGAAATACTTTCCCTACCCCATCCCTTGACACACGAAAACCTATCTACCTCTTAGAGATGTCTGATGTTCCTTTTACAGACTATTTTTAAATAAAATGATTGAAACTGAAAAATAGGGTAAAAAATGGAAACATCACAGGAAAGGACACGTGCTGACTCAAATCCTTATGATACAGATGTCATTGGAAAGTATGAGTGTTTCTTCTGTCTCTCAAAGGAAAATGCATTGTAGGCTATGTACCATTAAAGAAATTGGGCAGTTGAAGTGGATGAGGTTAGGAAAGACAAGAAAATATTTTTAAAATTCACTTCTGCAGCCATTAAGTAAAGCTTTTTATGGTTCACTATCGCTCATTGTCCAAAGGATTTTACTGATCGTGTAAAGCTTGTCAGTTGATGAATACTATTAATGAAGAAGACCAAAGAAGTAAAACAAATGCCTGTCCATTTGAAGATCACAGCAAACAAAAAGTCAAGCCCCACAGATACTATATGTTATAGTATACTTTACTGAGCCAAGGGATCCATGCTTAATGAAATGTTTAATAAATTACATAATGCAGGATGATGATAGTGATGATGATGATTCAGTTAGCATGGTTTTTCTAGTATCTTTTAATACTTCACTAGAAACCTTTTGTGTAAAAGCTAGTGGAAGTGAGCTGACCCAAACTTCTGGTACCTTAACCCTGTTACCCAGAAAGTTCAAATTTTGTAACTTTGGGTTTCCAAACTTCTCTTGATACATAATATACTGAAATCATCATAGTATGAATTCATTTTCTGCTTTATTTATTTATTTATTTATTTATTCATTTTTAGTTTTTACAGAGAGTGTTACTTTCTTGCCCTCAGTAAAGCGCTATGGCATCACAGCTCACAGCAGTCTCAAACTCTTGTGCTTAAGCAAATCTCTTATCTCAGCCTCCCAAGTAGCTAGGACTACAGTACCCACCACAACGCTGGATATTTGTTTTAGAGATGAGGTCTGGCTCTGCCTCAGGCTGGTCTTGAACTCAGCTCAGGCAATCTACACTCCTCAGCCTCCCATAGTCCTGGGAATTACAGGCATGAGCTGCCATGCCTGGCCTGATTCATTTTATTCTTACTATTCCTCTAACCCCATACTGCTGCACAATCCTAGGTTGTCACATGGTAACAGCTGGCTTTTACTTCAATCACATTATAACTGTGTGTTGGTTACAAGAGTGGCATTGGCTGCCTTTTTCTCCCAAACCAAAACAATATAAGAGAGACGAACCTGGTAGCAGTGGTCACGGCTCATCAACTACACTGTAGTTTGCTTTCTTCTTCAGACACAGACATAGATTGCACGCCTACTTGCTGAGTCAAAAGGCCAAGTAGGGTAACAATGAAAGTTTCACTACTGGCAAAATAACATAGATAGCTAAGGTAATTGTATCTGTTCTACTTGTGTTTGTGAAAGTTGGCATAGATAAATTTTACAAGATTCATATGTTTTAGGCTGCTTCCTTTCTATGGGCATATCATTGAATTAATACATAAAAGGCATCATATGATATATTAGAAACACTATTTTCAGATTATGTTGCCTAAGATTTCAAACGATTTCATAGAATCGTTTATATTTCTTGTTGGCATGGGGTTTGGCAGTTAAATCCTAGAGTGATTGACACGTAAGTTTTAGTAACACAGATTAAGTTCAGTTCTCACCTCAAATAGGTTCTATAGTCTCCCGGTGCCTGTTTTTTAAATCTTCTTGAAGGAGTTAGTACTATCCATCATGTGGATTTGTCATGAAGGTTAACTTAAGTCATGTACATGAAACATCTACAGCAATGCTTGGGGAAGCAGAGGGTACAGAGCAGAGGTAAGCCCTTCCTTTGCAAGTTTATTAGGCAACTTCAGGTTGCAGAGGGAAGCTGAATGTTTAATACTAAGCTGCAATAAGCACACCTAAAGACAATTATTTTAATAATCCCTCCTTTAAACCTATTACTCCCAGCCCCAGAATATAGTTCAGTGCCTAACACAAAACTGGGACTTTAGAAGGTTCAGTAGTATCTGTGTTCTGGAGTGCCTCATCTGTGTTTGAATTATCTGTCTCAAGACTGATGGCAGAGGTTTGTTTTTCTTTTTTCATTTGGAACTCTTGTCCAACAAACTTTTTAGGACATACGGCAAATGAAGCATCATATTCCTAAAGTTAATAACAACTAAGATGCTCATAACCAACTGCAAATTGACTGTGGTTTTTTGACAGTGTTTTTTCTGGTACATTACATGAACATTTGATTGCTGTCTGGCCAAGTATGCTGACGTGATGCGAGATCCCTGAGGTTGTCATCGTTTTGATCACATTCTTGTCTCGCTAAAAAGTGCAGATGTTGGCAATCACTTTCTCCCTCAGTACTGCCAGCTGGCTCTGGCCTGCTGCATTTCATTCTTTTATTGCTTTCTCCCTCTAAGTTTTCATAACATAGCTTGCTTAAAACAGTCCAAGTCCCTGGGTATCATCCTAACCTTGACCATCAGGAAGATCCTCACTGGAATAATACATTCTTTTGAAGTTTACTAAAAAAAGAAACACAACAGTTAATTGCATTTCTGGGCTAATATCATACATATTGAATGAGCTGTCTGCCATTTTTCTGGTGAGGACAATAAGTTATGACATTTGCATTCATCTGGGCTACTATATACCTTTTGATTCATTGATTGATGTATTTATTCTTCTAACGAGTCTTTAATGAAAGCTTCATACGTGCCAAGCACAAACTGAGGTCCTGAGAATGCAATTGTGAACAAAAGCAATGGTTTGATCTCATTTATTATCAATCACAAGAACCAACATAAAACTACAACAATGACAATACTCTAAAATTGAAATAAACGATTCCAGAAATGGTGGGAGTCTTGCATTCCAGTCAGGAAGGGTAGGGACACCTACCTGAAGAAATAACAATTGAGCAGTTAAAAAGAGTAATGACTAATAGGAAGAAAGCACACTTCATGTTGGAGGCAAGAGGATGCACCATCGCTGAGATGCAAGAGTGGTTTCATCATGAAGTCTGAAAAATACTAAGAGGAGACAGGAGTGACTAGAACAGGAAGAGCGGGATGGATCAACCTGTAAGATAAAGCTAAAGAAGAAGATAGAAATCAGATCATACTAGCTCCTGAAGGCCAAGTTAAGAAATCTCAAGTGGACTTTAAGAACAATGGGATTTGAATGATTTTAAGCTAAAGAAGGTCATGATATAAATTTTCATTTTAATATTAATACTGGCTAAACTATGGAGAAGAGAAAAAAGTAAAGCTACATCAGTCAAATGGCTAATGTAAAAGTCGTAAAAAGAAAAGACGTTATGCTGAACAGAAGTTGTAAAAGTATGTAGGAAGAGACGCAAATGAGGTCAAAGGATTTTTAGACAGTAATGTGGGTAAGACTTGGAATAAAACATGCAGCATTAGTGTCAGAGTATTCCTCATTTCCATATTATATAAATTGGATAGTCTGCCACTTGCAGACATAAGAAATCATATAAGATGATTTTATCCAGTTAAACTTTAGCAATATTGAGTTTAAAACATCTTTGAAATATTTAGAAGATGCCAGGTAAGGAGATGGCTAAACACATCTGGGGGTTAGAGATATATCACTTCGAGTCATGCATTTATGAGTTATCTTCTTATATTTGGTAATTCCAATAGCATAAATGGATTAACTTGCTGATGGAGGTGACATGAACAATAAGAGAGATGGGAAGAGCATTCAGCTTTCAGAATATGAACACCTTTGTGTGGCCAGGCTTCCCCAGTGAACTGTGGGTCCAGTGTCCAAGGTGGCCTAACACTGAATCAGAAGTGGAACCTGCGTGACTGGAGAAGAGGTGCATGGTAATTTGGGTAGTCTAGTAGTTTTTTGCTTATAGTCATTAATATTTTCTATAAATTTGTATGCATAAATTGAAGCTTGCACAATTAGTTCTTGACTTTATCTGAAGATGAAGATAATAAATGATCATATGTTAATTTTAAACTTTTTTTGGTCTACAGAGTTAGCAAATATGTCATTCAGAATATTGCTCAATGTCCTTTGCATGAAAGATTCCTGTGACAAATTTTTCTCATAGCCTTTGTTTGCGCTTAATTGAGAAAGGTTCTGACAGGGAAATTCTTCCTGCTCTCCAGTAATCAGGTCATTCTTCCCCTCAAGCTAAATCCCTGACATCCTTTTGAAAATACAAACTTCATTTCCTTAGCTTCAAGCTTCTTTCTTGCTTTGCTCACGTGTGTATTGTCCCTTTTAGATGTCCAGACCACCAGGCACATGCTATACTTACAGCCTTGAAAACAATTTAATTATGGAGGTCATTTTTCAGTGTCCTTTTCTAGTTTTTATCACTTCTGGCATCCTCTCACACCATCTCTTTTGGGCATTTCAACCACTCTTATCTTCCCATTTTCATAACTCTTTCTCAAAGGTGGGCTCAATTTCAAGACTCAACGTTTGAGAGATAGACCCATGATTGTCAGGATAAATCCATGAGCCATATGTCACCTACACATGTTAGTTGCCCAATACTTTGTGGAAAAATATAAAAGTAGAGAAACATTTCTGCACTTTAATTTTCTTGCAGTTCATGTTGAGTATAGGGTATCTTTGAGCTCTATGTTCTTCTTTTTCAAATACAAACCAGCAGCTATCTTTATGGAAGGCAGTATAATTGAGACAAGTAAGGAGAAGTAGAAAATGAAAGTGCTGTCTAATCCAAGTTCATCCTGTCTTTCTCACCCCACTTCTAAATGCTCTAATCCGCCCTTGTCATTTCTCACTACCTTTCCTGGAAATCAAGACTGTCATAATCTCAATATATTCTTATCAATTTTTATGTCAATCATCATAATAGCAATAGTATTTTTTTTCATGTATTGGTTCCTTTGAACACCTGCACATATTTTAGCTCATTGTATCACACTGTGACTCTCTCTTCCCTCTTCAAAGATTTGAAAATATCTTCATTCAAATCTCCATTGGCATCTAGCATTAGAAAAAGCTGATACTTATAAGAGTCCTCTAAACCACTGTTAATTAATTATATTTGAGTATCACATCTAGTATAATGTTTCAGAAAGAGAGAAATGCATGTCTTTCTGTGGGTTGCGTATGATACAGTTTGATGCTTATCAATTTAAATACGATAAAACATTAACCCAACACACCTGGATCTCACATGGAGGCATGTCTAACCTGTGGCCATGGGCCACATGTAGATTATCTGAGGACTATTTTGCTTATTACAAAGTGATTTTTGTAAGATAAAACAAAAATTATGCATGAACCCTGTTTATGCTCATCATCTTTCATTAGTGTCTGTATATTTAATGTGTGGCCCAAGACAACCCTACTTCTTCCAGCGTGGCATAGAAGAAAATGGGTTGAACACTCCCCAAAAGAGTGATCATGGATACAGGTAACTGTTATACAGACCTAAACAGAGTTTGCCTTGGGGAAGTGTTATCATGGTTCATTGAATGGTTTCTACCTCTCACTGAACAACTTGCAAAGGTTCTCAATGGAAGTGGAAGTATTATAGGGTTCATCAAATACAAAGATACAGAGAACAGGAAGAATATGCTATGTCCTAAGGCCTATGAGTAGTAAGAGAGCATGAATGGGCTAAGGACAAGACATAGAGGTTGTGAGGTTAATTAGGCCTCTGCATGGAAAGCCTGTAATGCTACCTAAGTAGAGTGACTCTTACACTGAGGTGTCTGGAATAATTAAAATCTATTTATCAATAGAAAACTCTGGTCCCTCAAAGTTTGTGGTTTAGATAAAAGATTATGCAATTATTCTACATATAAGGTGCTATGACAGGGCTATATAGATCAATATCCATGGTGCATCTTAAAGAATACAAGTGATGAAACATATTGATAGAGTATCTGAACAAAAGGGTTTTGTGACTGTTGTGAGAGTCTTGTGTGCCATATCTGTCCTTTTGAACATTTGCAATGCATGCTTACTAGTCTCAGTGGTGCATAGATTAATCTTAATGTTTTAAAACTTTTTGACCACAGAATCCTTTTCATCACAGGACACAAATTAACATACTACAAAAGTAGGAATGGTTGTCTATTGACTGGAAGAGTGGTATAGGACAAATGCTATGATATAGGGAGAATAATATTTACCAGACTGGGTTAGCAGGTGTCAAATACTAGAGGTGGCAAGATAAATTAATTTTTAAATATTTTAATATATATTATACCTTAGTCCAGTTAGAAGATTGTATTTTCCAACAATGGATACAAAAAAAATCTTACACATGTATGGCCTTCCGGGACCTTGCCACTCCCTCTGTCAAGTCCACATCTCTTCTTCTAAAAATTGAGTTGTCTTTTGTGTTTGTCTCTGCTAAAAAGGTGGTGCAAAAGTTAAACTATGTGACTTCCAAGTTTAGGTTATAAAATGTAATACAGATTCTACTTGACTCTCTCCTGGGATATGCACTTTTAAAGCCCTGTGCCCTGCTACAGGAAGGCTAGCTATCCTGAATCTGCCATGCTGGAGAAACCACATAGAGATAAAGACGGGGACTTGAGGGGCTTCAGATGTTCCTCCACCAGCCATATGCACAGATGTCAACTCTGTGAGGAAGGATGACTGAGAGACAGTACCAGCATCCACCACTGTCTGCAGCTGTGTGAGACACCCTGAATAGAGCCTCCTAACTGGTCCTAGTCATTCACGTCCCCAAACTGTGAAACATAATAATAAATGACAGCTTATGTTTAATGTTATAACATTTAGTATGGTATATTGCAAGGCATCAAGGACTAGAGTATCTGATCCATAAAAACTTCCAAAATGTATAAAACATGATTAGATAAAATTTAAAAATTCAAAAGGAGATGGAGATTATTTAAATAGGAAAGTAAAAGTAGGAAAAGTGAAATGAAGATAAATGTGATGTTTATCTATAATGCATGATATAACTCCCTGAAATTAGAGAGAGATATTTGCCAAGTTAGTTCTAAACTTTCTAACAACCACAGCCAGTTAGGTCTATTGCATTCTCAGTCATTGACCAAGGGATTGAGATGCAATCTTTTGTTAGAGAGAACTGTCCCTTACCTATGGGTGGGATGGGCTCACAGAACAGTGCAGAGGGATCAAAGTCTACAGCAGGCAAAGGATCCTGTAAGTACAGCCTGGGAATCACATATATTGAGTGTGAACATCAGCAACAAAAACACTGTAAAGGATAATTCTTAAATGAATTTTTTTTCTTAACGAATTCTTAATTCTTGATTTAACCTGACATAAAAGAAGAAGGCACCAAATATCAATATTAAAAGAATGGTGCTTTAATTAATGTGAGGAACACAAACAGGAAGAAAAATCTTTGTGAGAACAATTTCATCTGAAGTTTCCTAGATGGTAAGCATCCAGATGGTAATACTCAGCAGGCAGATTGAAAGGGAAAATAGAATGCAGGAAACTTGACTGACTGGAACCAGTTAGGAGATTTATAAATTTTTTCCTAGGATTTGAGAGTGGAAGCTGTGGCAGCCCATGACGTTGTTTGGGGGAAGTGCTTTGGGAAAGATGAGAAAAATAAAGAACACAAGCTCACAACGGTGATTTGGACCAAGAAGAAAAAGATGGACCAAGAAATATCAAAGATACAACAATAGAACCAGTAAAGCAAAAATCAAGCAAAACAAGCATTATCTCTAAGAGGAGAATGCCAATGTTGACACTGGGGTGATTGGTTTCAAACAAATCACTGTTTTCCTTAAAGAAGTTCCGTCCACATACTTAGAGGATACATAGTCTTAATATCTCAGATCTAAATGCCACTTTCAAACTAATTAAAACCAATCTCAAAGTAGGATACCTTCTATATCAACTTAAAATAATTATAGTAACTATTTAAAAAATTAATCATTTTATCATAAGCTTTTAAACTGAATAAAATTGATTTGAATATGATGGATTGCTTGCATTTTTTTAATTTGTAGTCTACTTTTGAGATGAGCTATGTATATTCGATCAAACTGATAAATCTTTAACAATGCAAAGTAAGTGGTTCAGTAGAATTTATGTTTTCTAAATATTTTTATTTCTACGAATATGATAAGTAGACAAGAAAAATGGAAAACAGTATCTGGAACAAAAATACACGAAAATATGTTAGGTTCTGTCATTTTCATGTCACATAAAGTTCAAAAAGGAGCTGAGATTTAATGTTGCTAATATTGTAGCAATAGGAAAAACTATAACCAAACAGACATAAAGAAAACACTAAAATCACATGAAGATTTCACAAGATCAGTTTTCCTAACAAAACAATTAATCAGATCAATTGCCCTCTTAAATAATATTTTAAGCCTTCTACACACTCAAACACAAACACAAATACAGGTATACAATCAGGTACGTGTATGAGTTTGAATGTGAATGTGTGTGCAACCCATGTATACAAGGTAATTCATTTTATTTTCCCATGAACATCTTTCTACCTATCATTCCTGAAAAATTACCTCATTTTCCATCATACTATTGTCCCTACTAGTAGTACCATTAAACCTCTATTAAAATTACTCAACCTTATCCATTATTCACATTCAAATTCAGGTCTTTTTACTTCTATATGTATCTCATGAAAGAACTGAATTTGCCTTCTTCACCAATGTATGCTTTGCACAAAACATGCTGAGTAGCAACTGTATATTGTGTGTTTTTTAATTGCTAGAAGCCATGAGTCTATGTCAAATCATTCCTTTTCTTTACCTCAAACCACATGTAATCTAGATCCATTACATTGTTACTATATATACCATACTCATGCCATTTGGGCTTTTTCCTCTTGTATTTATTTTTTTCCCATCACATGACATTTAGAAGAACTCTATAAAGATGAAGCAATCTGAACTAACCTGAATTGAAGTTTCTCTTCCCACAACCAATACAAAGGTAAAAATCTACAGCCAGAGGAATACAGATAAAACATCTCTTTCTAACCTCAGTTCTCAGATCTCTTCCTTCCTGACTCTCCACTGCCTTGCCAAAGTTAAGTGTGGGATACCAGCAGTCATCAGAACAGAAGGGAGTTAGGGAGACAATGAAAAGTGCTGATTTAGAGGGTGTCAGGATGTTTTAGAGTTTAGGTGTGTGAATGGAATACTCACTGCCTCAATGACCCTTGTTAGGCTTTGTCACGACTGCACAATTAGAAAGCTAATATTTCGTACCCCTTGATTGCACTATTGTACACAGCTATGATTTAATGATAAAGATAATATTTCAAATGTGATGGAGTTTACAGTGAGCCACTATAATGACCTGACAGATAATAAGAAAACAAAACAAATCAAAATAAAAACATGGAATTACAAATTGGATTCCTAGTTCACCATTATTCAAGAATGCCAACTTCTTTATAATAAAGGAGAAGGGTAGGGAAGAAAAGAAGACAAAGGAGGACAAAAAAGGGAAAAGAAAGAATGAGATGGCTGTTAAGCCACAGGAGAACTTGGCTTAATCAGACAGTAAAATATTGATCTCTCTAAACCCTCCCTAATAGTTGGGGGAAAACAGTGATTAGGTTTCAGGGATGTGAAAGGCCACACCTTCCACTGCTCCTCAGAGCCAACCAAGAGCATTCCCACCCTATAACCCCGGACCGAGTTATTCAAGTGGTTCTGTTTCCAAGATGCTGGCTGCGCCACTCTGCTTCCTTAATGTGTAGCATGAACCCATTTACTTGTTTGATTTTGCTTCTTTTTGGTAAATAATTTACATTAGCTCAATTTGAAAAAAATTGAGCAAACAGTGCAATTTTCTGCAATTATGTCAGTGCAAGACAGAAGTAAAGTCTGGCTGAGAGAGGTTTTATCTGAACTAAAAAGACATTTGGTGGAAATGGAGCATGAGAAGAAAATGAAGATCTCCTTAAATTGGCTCTGGCCAAAGTGAGAAAGAACAGAGCACAAGTCAGTTAGCACTCGAAATGAACTAAAAGTCTTTGTTTTCCCTCTTGTTCTCTAAAAGTTGTCAAGTGGGCACCCGTATGCCACACAGATAGTATTACGCCACCCCTCCCAGAAAGGAAACAGATTTCCATTGTGATATCTACCAGGGTGATTTTCTCACTCAAATACATATACTCCTTCTTTGGCTAAACTTCATTATTCTTCATTTTGACCCTCCATTTTGCATACCTTCCATTCACCTACTATCCAAAAATATCTCACAGAATATCAATCATGAAATCAAAGATTGAAGTTAATATTGTCAAGGGCCAACCCCGTATATGCTTCTGCCTGATGGAAACAGGGGAGCTTGAAAAAGGGGAACTTATTTACAATTCTGGGCATGGAAGAGCAAGGTGTGCATTTCAGTATCTCTGTCAATCTCTGAAATTTAGACTTGGGATGCCTTTCCAGTCCTGTCTTAATGGGATGTGGCCTAAAAAGGAGTAGCTTGTTTCTGTAGATTAAGGAATACGGAGGAGACTTCCCATTCTTCTATTAATAATAACTATTTAGACAATGGGCTAGTTAAATTTAATGCTAAATTAGTTTCTTTCCCCTCTTTGCTTCTTTACTCTAGTCTACATGGTCTGGTCTAGCTAGGTCTTGTTGATATCTATGACTTTGGGAAAGTCACATGTTATCTCAATGCCCCTCCCCTTTTCTTCTCTTTAAGTGAAGTGCTACATTACACGATGTCTTGGCTCCCTGGCAACTAAAGAATCATATCAGAATCTAACTATGAACATTGAAATTACAACATAGATATTATTTTCCATGAATAACTGAAGGAAAAGTAGAAATAATCACTTCTTATGTGAGTCTTAAAGGATTAAGTCACCTTTGAGCTCTGGAATACAAAGAATGGTCTTTGTCTCTGTTAACTCAGACAAAGGGTTAATTGGAACGTTTGTAAATGGATATATTCCACAAAGCTCCAATCTGCATCTATACATTTTTATAGAATCATGTGCTTATTACTGTTTGTGTGTTGTGTGCTTATTAATTTACACAGGATTACTGTTGCTATTTTCTTTCTTCACTAATCACTTCTTTTGTGGGTAACAAGCACCCACTTGGTCTAGATGGTACCATCTCGTCCCAAATCCACATGATCCTACTGAGACAATCAAATCTTATGCCCCATTCTTTCAACACATGGGCTAATTTAGGTTTGTTAATCACACACAATATTCTTCTGACCTTTCCAATTAATATGGTCTAGGCATTCACCCCATCCTCCTGGTAAACTAATCTTCTCTTCAGTGTGAAAGGTGCCTTCTGCGAGAGGAAAAGTCCTTTGTCCATTTTGATAATAGCATGTAAAAAAGTAGCCCTCAAATTACCAGTAGCTGTACTTTTAGTCATGCTAGAAAATCTTCCAGAGAATAAAATCAACACACCGTGGGATCAGAGAAGCGAGATGGACAGACTGAGAGCAAGAGAGGAAGAGAAAGGCAGTGATCTGACCCTTATCGTTTTGTGCATACAGTCTGATTTACTGCCCTTGGAATGCCATTATACATGAACCATTACAATGTCCTTTCAGGGAGATTAGATTGCTGTTTAAAAGCACTTTTTCCCCCTTCTACCACCTCCACAGGGAGAGGTTTACTTCCCCTCTACTTTGATGGTGAGTTAATCCCTGTGACTTGCTTTGACAATGGGATGTTAACAAATGTGATGTAAACAATGGCTTGAAGGGTATTTGCTCCATTGGGTTTGTCCTCTGGTGCTTCTTTTATCACCATGAAAAGTGCCACTTACCCTTTTAACCTAGACTTTATAATTTATATATGTACTAAACATAATCCCAACCTACAGTAAGAAGCCGAGCTCAGCTATATCTGTAGCTTAAAGCTGAGCTGTTCAGTTGAGATGAGCAGACCCATAGATTCTTGAATGAAGATAAATTATTGTTATTTTAAGCCACTGAGTTTTGGATGTAGTTTGATACAGACCAATAGCTGATGTATGCCTTTTTAAAATATAACTCTGTTTGAGTTGGGAATTATTTGTTTGTTATTGAAAGAATTTTGACTAAAATAGGAACTTCCATTTCTTTGAAATAAACCTGTGAAATGATAGTTAGTCTGAGCTTTTATTAATAGGAAAATCCTAGGATCTGTTTCATTTTGAAATTTTACTTGCAATAGATAGGAGGAATGTAAAAAGAACTGAAGAAT
The DNA here is from genome assembly GCA_963573935.1 of Arctocebus calabarensis. NCBI lineage: Eukaryota > Metazoa > Chordata > Mammalia > Primates > Lorisidae > Arctocebus > Arctocebus calabarensis. Next base: position 17,589 of record CAUYON010073517.1, on the reverse strand, counting down.
AAAACCTAAGATCATAGAAGTCGAGAAAATAGGAAAGAATGGGAGTAGTAACTTCAAATGGTTGAGCTTAGTCCCGATCAATAATTCCAATTACTGCCTCTGAATTTCTAAAACTTACATGATAAATGTGAATAAGGTTAGAAATAGTTCAATTAATTTCCAATCATCCTACCTATCCTCCACTGATGACACAAGTACTCACACAGAGACAAACACACATATACACAAACATACACACACACATTGCGAAACAATGTTGTTCACTGCATCTTCCCAAGGGTCATAATAACTACCACACAACCACTGCCTATTGGCCCACAGAATTCAATTGTGAATTAAGATCAGTGAAGTAACCAGGTTGGCAGCAGAATTGTTTTAACAAGAAAAAATGACAACCTTATTGATTTTTTGGTGATCATCTTCTGTATAGTTAATATGATGCTCAGACAAAGAGGCAATTTTTTCCTCAGAATTGTCTAAATCAAGCATAGCCATATTGAAACTTACTGTAAAGACTTCTCAGCATCTTCAAACACTCCTTGAATTTGAGATTAATCAGATGGAACTTTAAGCTTAGTTTCTTCTGTACAGGAAAGATGGGAAGAAAACTGTAAATGCATGTTTAATACTGAAAAAGATGGTTCATGGAAGTCATTCCTGCTATTTGACCAATTTGTTTGCTGCTGTTGCACCGATTTAGGAACATGGAAAAACTGCAATTGCCTGCATGCCTGAATCTAGATGAGTACTACTTCCAGGCAAAAGTTTTTCTACATCTATGTGGCACTTGCCACCTACATGTACCCAGCTGGTGATCAGCAATGCTCCAAATAGTGAAGCCTCCACGGGTTCCTGTCTGAAGATGACATGAAGTAGATTGCCCTACTAACCACAGGTAGGATATAGTGTGAGAACTCAAGAAAGTTTGGAACTACTGAAGTTGTGGAATTGTTTGCTACTGTGGTATCACTGACTCTTGATTTACATAAGGACTCTTAATGTTTTAGCAGAAACAGCATAAATATGAGTGAGAAATCCTTGGGCATATTTTGCACTGAACTTCATTTCCTTTTTGGCTGTTGGTTCTTTTATTAGACTTGAGAAGTTAAATAACTCGAACACTTTTACATATAATCACAGTAAACTTCTTCCCTAGTTCTTCTTCTTTTAGTTCTTCCCCTGCAAAATGAATGCTACTCTTGAATTATACTGTGTAAGTGTATGAATGAAAGTGACAAAAGATGTAATTTTAGTAATTTTAGTTATTCCTGCTGTTTTTATTATTGTTATATTATTATTATCATTATTATTACTGATGTTTCTCCTTTGCTTTCTCCTAGGACAGCAAAGAAAGAACACTACAAAAGCAAACTTTCACACATTAAAAAAAAAAAGCTGATGCCCTCTCCTGGGTGTGTTGTCAAGAAAAAAATAAGCTGTGTCTCTCCAATAACTGTGAAATTCTTTTGCCTCTGGAGAGGGCTGCTTCTTGTATCTTGGCCAAGTCATGGTTTTCTTTCTTTATAAATGCAGCCAGTGTGATCTCCAAAGAGATAAATGATGAATAAGGCAGAGGCTATTTATAGTCTGGCTAGGAAATACAATTTCACTTAACAAGAATGTCCCCTAAAATAATTAACATAGATCAAGTGGACATGTGAATAGAAGAGTCTGTTGGAAAGTGATTAAATAGATAGCCAAATCCACAAAGAAATATATTACTCAGATACTAGGGGATCTTTTCTCTCAATGACTGGGGTAGGTACTTGTTAAATGCTCACTTAAAGCATTGGAAGACCAAGCTATGCCTTTCTAGATATCGTCAAATGTGAAATACTGTCATATTGAACAAAACAAGTGGATTTTGTGTTTAGAATGTCTATTTAATATCTTTTCCACATTTCCACATTATTCCTTTAGTTTTTATTTAGATGACAGATAGGTAAATGAAACGTATGGCCTTTATGTGGCAACTATTTGCTGAATATTTTCTGTAAGTTTACTTTGATGATGATGATTACCACAGTAATAAGCATTCATACTCATACTCCATAGATGTTGTCTTTGAAAATCATATTCTAAGAGGAAAATAACATGTCAGAGAAATTAAACTTTGAGACTAATATCTCTATAAATCTGTATAGGTTTTCAGAAATAAAAGAGAACCGTCTGTACAGGTAAGGGCAAACAAAAATTCATGACAAAACTAGGTCTTAAAAAATTAGTAGAATTGATAAGCAGAAGGAAAATGTAGATCTGTCAGACCTTTTGACCAGTCACATAAATAAAGTAATATTATCGTGAGGCCATGATGATGGTCCACCCCTAGAAGGGAGAGTGAGAGACTTTCATTCTGATTCCAAAAGTGGATATTCAAACTTGGCTGCAAATTAAAATGGCTAAAGCCAAATAGTGTGAAGGGTTTGAAGAATTAAGTTTAGCTTCCCAAAAGTGCAGTGAGTTGGGGTCATCTATTACCACTCTGGTTTAATAGAATGCTAATTAGGTTACAATGTCATAACCACCTGATACACAGGTAGTTAAAATGAGACCTCTCAAACATTTTTTTCCATTTACTCTTAGTTATAGCTACACATCCTTATTGTGAAATGGAAACACTACATCAGAGCTCTGTCTTTTTTATCACTCGTAATTTCTATGCCTAGTGATCTTATATTTTCAGAAAGAAAAATAATTATAAAGAATTGTGCATAAAGTTCTATCTCATTTTCATGAAACATGATATGTGCATACTCTTTATTTCATGCTGGTAAGGCATCCTGATAATCAGAACATTCTTTATTAATAAGGAAAACATGACAAGCATATGCACCTAAGATTGCTGACACAAATAACATTTTATTTATTTATTTATTTATTTATTTATTATTTTTGAGACAGAGTCTCACTCTGTCACCCTAGGTAGAGTGTCATGGCGTCTTAACTTATAGCAACCTCAAATTCTTGGACTTGAGCAATCCTCTTGCTTCAGCCTTACAAGTAACTAGGATTACAGTCATGTACTACAATGTTCAGCTGGGTTTTTTTGTTGTTGCTTGTTTGTTTTATTTCTATTTTTAGTAGAGATGGGGGGGTCTCACTTTTGTACAGGCTGGACTCAAACTCCTGAGCTCAAGCATTATACCTTTCTCAGAGTGCTAGGAATGACCTCTCAGTATGCTAGGATTACAAGCATGAGCCACAGTGCCTGGCCACCAAATAACATGTTAAAGGGCATTACAACTTTAGCATTTTGTGATTCTCTAATTTGTGAGTGGCACTACCAAATAAGTTTCAATGCACACAAGTGCAGGTTCTTCATAGACTTTCCATGTCTTCAGAGGGATAGAAATTCCAACACATGGTGTGACCTACCTAAATGAGGGGGTCATTAGACGCCTGCTTATCTAATTCCAAAGAAAGAATGAAACAATTGACTATGTGTTTTGAAAATTGAGAATATGTAAACCATTATATTTCTGACGGATCTTCAGAAATATAATGGGAATCTGGATTGGAATCTCTCTTAGGTGTAGCTCCCAAATTTTCTCCATGGAGTAGAAATTATATCAAATAATCTCTATCAATTCCAAATTTTAAAATCTCTAATTCTAAAATCATTTCTTCAATTAAAGGTATAATTAATTGGCTCACCAAAAGACAGAAAACAAATAAAAATTTTGCATCATTATGCAGGTTTTTTAACTTGTAGTCAAAACCATCTCTTCCAAATAAAATATAAACATGTACAAGTTATTAAAGCAATTCTGAATCTATTCTTCTCCCCCTTTCTTTCTCCACCTCCTTTCCTTCATTCTTCAATAAGAGTCTAGCAGAGGATTTTCTTAGCACTGCTCATGTGGCTAGCACTGAGGGCAGATTTCTGCAGTAAGAAACTATCTTCTTAATATGAGAAGAGTTACATAAGTCCACCAAACCCAGCCTTAACAAGTGGAAGGTCACTCAGAAGTGAAGGAAATTGAATCTCAAGCTTAAACTACCTAACATGTAATTGCAATGAGGTATCATACACCCACATTACAGGGTTTGGTGAAGATTGTATCTGATAGATAGTATATTTGGAACAAATGAGAATGTAATTAAGTAACTGCAATAGGGGTCTGTGTTGAACTAAATGAAAGGACCACAAACTAAGCAGATGTGAACACTTAGTCTTATTATAATAGAAATTGTTTTAAACATGCTGTTTCCTCTTAAACTAAAGTCTTTGCTTATTCATTAATTAAAGCAAGGGTTTTAAAATAGGGGATGTGTATTGCTAAACAAGTTAGTTTGGAGCAAGAGATGCTTTGGGGGGGCAATGAAGTACAGATCAGTATGAAGGCTAAGAGTAGAAAATTTACAATTAGAAAGATTTGATGATTATTGTGGGGCTGGGGTACATAAGGGAGTAGGAAAGGGGCTAATAAAGATCTTTGTCAAACAAACAAACAAACAAACAAAGAATCATTTCAAATGATTTTCCAGGTCCTCACATATGTTTCCAAGTCAAATGTGTGCCACCTTTGGCATGTTACAAGTGGTATTGACTGGTGGAAAATTTATATCTCCCTTATAAAAGCAAGAAATAGCAAAATAATGTTTAAATAAAATTCTGTAAACTGACATTGGTAAGTTTTTTCAATGACTGATTTAAATTAGAATTCTCTTGCTAAACCACAAAATAAGAATAAAAATCATGAAAATAAGGGCTTCCAATTTCACAATTTCCAGCCCACACTTTTCCACAGCACCCTGGTTTCCTTTTGAGAATTTGTCTGACAGATGGTAGTGAGCTAACAAGTCTAGACTGTGGGAGTATATATCTTCATTTACGTCTATATGACTATATAGAATATTTTGTTCACCAAAATGGCATGCATCACTGGGATGATCTCTGGGACTTTACAACATTGTCTCTCTACTCAATTGGGTATGGCATGTGTAAAACTCATTCCAGCCACTACAAAAATTCTGCCACAGCTGGAACAGAGAGCAACAGCTGCTTGCCAGCACACGGCAACATGGCACAACAGTTTAGAATCATAAATGAAGAAGGCAGACTTCAATAAACATTGCAGGGGGATTTAAAGCAAGAAGAAGCAATTAGCTGAACTGGAATAGAGCCAGGAAAGCAAGGCAAGACTCTTTCCAACTTCAGGAGAAAGAGTGCAATGTGTGACACACGAGCACATGTCCAGTCTAGGCCCATAGGCCAAGGTACTAGGACAGGAATGTACTAGACATAAGGTGAGCCCATTTGGACTGGGAAGGTGAAACAGCTCCCTGGCCTCAACCCAAACTACCTTTATTTTCCCCTAATAGGTATATAATTCAAGTATTCACCCTGCCCCAGCCTTGTTTGGCTTATGAGATCTAACAAGATCACAGCTTGAGGGAGGAGGTATGTAACACTCTCCGACAGTGGTTGACTTGGCATTTAATAAAAATGGGCAGAAATGTAAAGATCTTGTACATTTGAGCCCACAAGATTGGCCAGCTTTCATCACAAAAGCTTCCAAGCCTCCTTGTGGCAGCTGGAGTGAAGACCTATGAGCTGATCTGGAAAATATGTCCTTTCTTTTTAATGTGAGCCACCACATTGCGTTCCTTTAATTACACCATGTCACGTCATGTTCCCCTGTGAAATGTGGAGACCTGGGATAACTGCAATGAATTGCATCCCAAACAGAGGCTTGCTTTGAAAGGCATTTGATGTGGAAGTAGGTAATTCAGGTGTGTCACATGTCTCCCAAGTCATGAATGATTTCCTGTTGCATATCACAAACAAGAGTGATAAGATTATCTGCAAAATGAAAGAGGATTTTTGCCAACTTTTATTTTATTTGTATTGGTGGAGCATAATAATTTTATACTGAAAATAACAAAAATTATAATTAATAAGTAAATAAAAGCAGCTACTTTCAAAAGGATTAATTTTCCATAATCGGATTAGATGATGAAACTAACTGCAGAGAGGGGATCATTCAAATAGTAATATGTTTCCTGAATTTGAAATTAAAAAGATCATAAGAGAAAGTAACAATTATCTAATCAGCCATTAGGTAGGATTATATTCAAGAAGATATTTTTAAGTTCTAATAGAGGCTGAAACAAACATTTATATCTGACCTACATTATGTGGTTGTCATTAAGCACACGAGGCTTTTTTAAAGCAAATCTACCCAGGATTATATGGCCATCCAATTTTTTCACAAGGATACCCTCCAGGAATACATAATAGAGAATGAATAGTCTCTTCAACAAATAATTTTGGTAAACTTGGATAAACACAAGCAAAAAAAATGAAATTTGGTCCTTATCTTACAATATATGTGAAAATCAATTAAACATGGCTTAAAGACTTAGTAATAAAAGATAAAACTATAAAAGTCCTAGAAGAAAACATAGAGTTAAGAAGTAATTGGTCTTGGGTATGCTTTCATGGACTTTGCTATACAGATATAAAACAAAATGATAAGGAAAGTGAATAGGCAGCCCATAGGAAGGCCAAAAATATCTGCAAATCAGGCATGTGATATAGAATTAATTTCCCAAAATGTATAGGAACTTGTACAACTCAATAGAGGAAAACAAAATAATACTAGATTATGAAAACCCAGTTAAAAAATGGGGACAGAATCTGTAACAAACATTTCTCTAAATGGCATACAAATGGCCCAAAAATCTATGAAAAGATGTCCAATGTCTCTACACATTTGGAATATGCAAATTAAACCCACAATGAGATTTCATCACATTTGTGTTAGGATGGCTATCATCAATACAAAAACAAACAAGCCGGGCATGGTGGCTCATATCTGTTAGCCTAGCACTCTAGAAGAGGGAGGCCCATGGATTTCTTGAACTTGGGAGTTCAAAACCAGCCTGAGCTAGAGTGAGAACCCAATCTCTAAAAATAGCCAGGCATTGTGGTGGGTGCCTGTAGTCCCAGCTACTTGGGAGGCTGAGGCAAGACAATCACTTAAGCCCAAGAGTTTGAGGTTGCTGTGAGCTATGATGCCATGGAATTCTACTGAGGGAGACAAAGTGAGAGACTCTGTCTCAGGAAACAAGCAAGTAAGCAAACAAACAAACAAAACATGGCGACAGTGTTGGTGAGGTAATTGGTACCCTTGAACATTGCAGATGTGAATGCGAAATGCTGTAACTTCTATGTAAAATAATACACAAGTTCCTCAAAATATTGAAAATAAAGCTATTATCCAATTCTGGGGCATTTAACCAAATGAATTAAAATTAAGATCTTAAATAGATGTCTATCAGAACTCTCCTGCTTATTGTAGCACTATTCACAGTAGCCAGGATGGAAAAAGAACCTAAATGTCTGCTGATAGATGAATGTATATAGAAAATGTGCTGTATACACGCTATGAAATATTATTCATCTTAAAAAAGGAAATTTTATAATATGGGATAATATGGATGCCCCTTGAGGACATTATACTTAGTGAAATAAGCCAGTCAACAAAAACAATGATTCCTCAGACTCAGCTGTCTGAAATGGTCAAACTCATAGAAGTAGAGAGAGAATGGTGGCCTCCAGAGTCTGGGAGGAAACAGAAGTGGAGAGTTGCTATTTAGTGGACATAAAGCTTCAGTTATAAAAAATGAATAGGTTCTACTGATCTGTTGTACAACACTGTGTCTATAGGTAATGCTGTAGAGTATGCTTAAACATTTGTTAAGAACATAGAGCTCATTTTTTACATGCTTTTGCCACAATACTATGAAATAAAATAAAATAGTAAATCAAATAATAAGACTAAATGTTCAGTTCCTCAGCTGTGCTAGATACATTTCAAATCCTACATAATCACATTCAGCAACTGGTTGCCCTATTAGAAAGCAGTTATACATGGAGCATCTCCATCATAACAAAGGATCCTGAAAATCGTAACAGATAGAAAAAGAGTGTTTCAATGTAGTTCTGATTTCCATACATACATTGACATTTCGTGTAAATATCTGGGTGATTAAATGTTTTTTGACAAATTTTTTTTCAGATCGTTTCATGCCATAGTCAAAGCTTCTCTCACCTTCCTGTGAAATTTCACATTTATTTTCTCTTAGCCTGCTATTATTTGGCAATAGTGTAATTTCCTCACTAAAATGTCAAGAATCCAGGTTCCTTTGGATTTCAAATTAGTGCTATCACTAGGTAAAACAACCCTTGGGATTTTGTTCCCTATGTTCTTAGCAGGAAACCTGTTCATGGTCAGTTCCAATAGAGGGGGTCAGCTGAGTTTTTAGTTTGGAAATACCTACTCATAATTTATGAGTCTGGTCATTTACAACTCCAACACTCTTAACCATCAAATTACACTCAACAAAATACAAAGATATTAGGTCATTTTTATTACCCAGAGAAACAATGAAAATATTTAATGTTTTTGAAAATTACTTGTAAAATAAGCCTCCATTAATTGAAAATAAACTTTGTAAATCAGGTCTTAGCAAAGACAAACCCAAAAACCAAACATTTTTTCCAAGTATTGATATTTGTTCCTAATAAAAGTATTTCAAAGTGATTAGAAAAGGTATGTTTCCCCTTTCACAAATAGAGAAAAGGAATACCTTCTCCTCTCCCTCCCCCTGTTAAGTTAGGTAAATAGTAACAGCAGTACTTGGTGATAGACCCAGGACTAGAAAACAGATAATTTGCTATGGAAACCAGGTTCTTCTTAGGTAGACTGACGTTCTACATTTCCCGGCATAAACTTCAGCTTTGAGAATCTCAGTAACATAAAACTGAGGGCAGAATAAATGGGATTTTATACATTAAGTGGTGAGTAACCGCCAGCTTGTGTCTGAAAATCCACCTTTTCCTCTGTGGGAGGGAGTGACATTATATTGCTTCTCCCACCAAACACACTATTATCAATAATGTTATTTTATCATTAACCTGTGGGTAGTTTTTTAATATACTAAATAAGTATGGGAAACTTTGTGACTTACTGTACTTTTAACATTTTATAATTACTAGCTAGAGCTATTGGAATGGGTTGGGCAAGGGTGAAGCTAAAAAAAAAAAAAAAAAAATCAATACCTGATCCTGAGATAGGGTACTTGACCAGAAAGGATGTCACAAGATACAAAGGAGCAGATATGAAATATTAGTTCTTCGGTTTTTTTGGAAGGTCTTTTTGTATCAATAACACAAAATAGAGATCACATAGACTTGTGGAGGCCCCATAAGTTATTTTTGAGTTATCAAGATTATCTGAATTTGTATGAACTGTAAATTGGATATTAATTCCTGAGATTTCCCTTACTCCTAGGAATTAGCATCCCTTTTTAATTCGTAATATCTTGTAAAAAAACTGATGCAATTTTACACTATGGTCAATTTAATCTCCCATTTTTAGTCAGCCTATAAAAATTGGAGAAGTTATTTTATGTCTTTGAACTTCAGTTAATTTATAGACAAAATAATCTTATTATCAGTCCCTAAATGCCAGTGCTATAATTCTGTGAATTTATGATTTCCAAACTGAGACTTTCTGACACACTTCTATGTTCCTCTTGCTCTTTTAGGAAACATTGGAACTCAGAAATATCCCATTCAAACCTTTTGCTTATGCTTAAGCCAGCATATGCCATATACAAAAATGCTACATGTAACTGCCCGGTTCCACCTCCCTGGCAACATCAGCCTTCTGGCTCTAGAGAGCAAATCCAAGACCAAACTCTGACTTCTTTCTTCTCATTTAGCTTCTCTGAAATGATATTTCCTTTAATTAAAATAAATTCTGTCCTTCTGGCCTAATATTTATAAAATAATAGATTGTTAGTTGTAGAAGATTTCATAGTTACTTAATACAATCAATCATATTATTTTACAGATGATGAAACTGAGATTCAGAAAAGCTTAATGAGTGTCCAATGTCTTCAAACCACTTAAAGACAGATCCAGAATTAAAAGAGGTCTCCTGATTACTCTCTGGAGTTCTTTCAGAGTACTTCAAAAAATTCATTTATTTGGTGGCGTCTGTGGCTCAAAGAAATAGGGCACCCCCATATGCTGGAGGTGGAGGGTTCAAACCCAGCCCCAGCCAAAAAATGCAAAAAAGAAAAAAAAAATCATTTCTTAACTTTTCTGTCTTAAATGCATTCTCAATTTTTTTTTATGCTTCTAGATTCATCTATGAGGTTAAAAATTCCCCAAGATGTACCCTCTGAGAAGTTTCATATATTTTTTTCATACATAGGCTCTTTCAATAGGATAGAGTGAGAAAAAAATTATGTTTGAGACACATGCAGCCCTCTTTCTATAATAGTGATGGTATCACCTAGAATGTGAGCAAAGGATTGTCCAGGAATAAAACACTACCAGAAAAATGCCCCTTTATTCTGTTTGCTTGTTTGTTTGTTTCATTACAATGCAGAGGTAGGTAAGTTTGTTTAACTAATTAAGTCACAACTTTTCAATTTATATATAGCGAGAGATTGCTTATTAATCTTGTACAGCCTAGAAAATGCATCAGTCATTGGACTATAATCAATCTTATTACTACTAGGAATGATTTTGAATGAAGTTATTCACATGTGCTAGAGCTAAAATATATTTTGATGATTATGACTTTATTGTACCTCATTTTACATAGGTAACTCCCTTGATTTTCTATCCAGACTTTTGTACACAGCACTCTGGTTTCCATGGGAAGGTGACAATGCCATGAAAATGATCTGGAAGGATGGATCAAACAAATGAATACGTGGATGAGACATATTGAACCTTTTATTTTTCCTAATAGTAGAAATATTAATATATGCTCTCTAATACACATTCTTGTAATGAACAACCAATAAATTATAAAAGGGTCAGCTAGTCGGGTTTAAGATTTTTTATAGAATATATTATAATAATTACATTACACACTTGTCCTTCCTATTATACTACAATTTGTTCTTGGGCAGAGAACCAGTTTCCTTTTCTTTCCTTTTCCTTTCTTTTCTTTTCTTTCTTTTCCTTTCCTTTTCTTTTCTTTCTTTCTTTCCCTTTCCTTTATTTTTTGGAAAAAAACTTTTATATTTTACATATTATTATAAAAGTAACTAACAACACTTTGATCACAGTATCTGCATGTTGTTTTCATTTATTTTCTTCTTTTGATGTGTGACTGGGACAGGTGTATGTGCTGTGTTCCCTGCATGCCTTCATGTATATCTGTTCTCTCCCACAGTGACTGAGGTAGTAGTAACCTTTCTTTTCCTTTTCTTCTTTTTTGTTTTTGGGTAAGCTTTTCACTTCTTGTCTCATTTTTCTTCCTATTAGTTTGGTATTATTTGGCATTTTTCATTAATATAACCTCTAAAGACTGGTCAGTTTGCCTTTTACCATCTGCAAACCCCATACTCAAATCTCCAGATGTGATTCCCAATAAGCCAACCTGAAGGTAATCATAAGCCAGGGAGAAGGGAAACATATTTAAATAACAAAACATAAGAATTCAAGCATGGTGAGATAGATGGGCTAAAAAGAAAAAGACAAACATCTTCTAAAAATATGCTTCAGAGAATATGGAAGACCAAATATATTAAAAAAAATTTACCAGTAGAAAACATCTAAGAGCTAGACGAATCATAAGAAAGATCTTTTTGAATATATTGATGGTATCAGGACATGGCTGAAATTATTTCTATCAAAATAAAAAACGTCTTTCCATTGAGCTAAAATGGAAGAGTTAAGAGATCAGAGAGGCTGGAAATTTTCTGATTCTTGATGCCTGGAGATTTAGGAATTAAAATTCAGACATGTTAGGAAAAGAGTAGGTCTTAGGTTCATACAGAGTGAGAATGTTCAGCATAAAACAACTTCTACCTTACATAAATCCAGAATCTCCTAGTAGGTACATTTTCAGTGATAATGTAAAAGGAAACAATCCAACTGTTAGAAAAACAAGTCAATATGCTGTGTTTCTAGATGATACACACACAACACACACACAGAGGAAGAGTAATACTAATGAAAAGGCCCTTGGAGAAATGTTGATTATAATTTATTATTATATTAAAATGTAACAATTTTTTCTGCAACTTGTAATAATAAGTTTGCTATTGCATGGGTCAAGAATTCAGATTTATACAGCTCAGATATACAACACAAATTAAGAGTTAATTAAAGTATTCTATAGTTGGTAGCATATTTGAAATTCTAAGAAGAATCAGATTTCTGGAGAAAAATATTCTCCATTCAGGGCAATGAGAATTTACACATGTTATGTCTAGCTAAATATTCATTGGTAGAAAAAATAAATCAAATAAAAAATCAACAACTAGGAGTGAAAATCAGCCAAAACAATAAACTATTTATAATATAAACTATATATTTATATATATTTATTTATATATTTTTAAATTTTTATTTATATTATATACATTGAGCACCCTAATGACTTCTAAAGTTATAAGTCTCAGAAACAGATGTTTTAAAAAATAAGTTAAAGAAATAAAAGTTTGTCAATATTGTTTTTAAGAAAAAGACACCACCGAAAGAGATCAGACAAATTTCAAAGATTTAAAATTATAACGTTAATAAGTGCATTTAAACAATAGATTTTAAAATAGCAAATTAAATACAGCTAAAGAGAAAAGTAGGAAAGAGTAGAGTAAATTAGAAGTAATTATCCTGAACACAGATAGATAAGGAGGTAGAAAATATTAAATGAAACTAATACATATGGAGAACAGGATGAAGGGGACTTCAGTATTTAATTACAGTTCAGAAGAGAAGAGAAATGGGAGGAAAGGTGTTGAGGAAATATTCAAAGACAATATGCCTGAAAATTTCCACGAAATAGTGGACTACATGCATCCTAAATATATAAAGTACATCATATATACATATATCGTAATAAAACTCAGGACATTTTCTAAAGCAAAGCAATCTAAAGGAGCTAGACAGAAAACACCAAATACATATAAAAAAATGGTACTAGCCTCATAGGTGAGGTGTTTATTTATTTTTTTTTGATGGAGTTAAAATTCAATGAAATTATATCTCTCTTAAATGAACTGAGAGTATTTCATCAACATAGAAGTGTATACACAAGTAAACTACATCACAAGAATGAAGCATACATATAATTTTTCAGATAAACAAAACTGAATGTATTTATTTATTTATTTACTTATTTTTAGAGACAAGGTCTCATATGCTGGAGGGCAGTGCCACCAACATAGCTCACTGCAGCTTCAGACTCCTGGGCTCTAGTGATCTTTCCATGCAGTCTCCCAAGTATCTGGGACTACAGTTGAAATTTCTTGTTGGCAATAGATTCTCATAAAAGAATTTGTAAAGCATGTACTTCAGAAAAGATGAACAAGTCATGTTTGACTTTCGCAATTACACGAGTTGCTCAAAGTGGATACCATCAGTGTTCAGAAACTTCTGATTATAACAAGTGAAAGGTAATACATAGATAACATCTCTTAAACTAGTTATACTTTTTTATCCTTTTTTTTTTTTTTTTTTTGCAGTTTTTGGACTGGGCTAGATTTGAAACCTCCACCTCTGGTATATGGGGCCAGCACTCTACTTCTTTGAGCCACAGGTGCCACCCAAATACGCATACATTTTTGTGCACCTCAGGTATATTAGAAAGTTTCTATCAATCCAGTGAATCATTCGAAAAAATATCTTTAATTCAGGAAATGGATATACTTACAACTACTTTTATTCAATGTTTATTGGTAATTTTAGCCAGTTCGAGAAAGAGATAGAGATAGAGAAAGAGTAAAAGCGAAGGACAAAGAGGAAGAAGGAGAAGGATGGGGCATATAGGAGATGAAGGAGCAGGAGGAGGAGAAGGGAGTAAATTGATAGTTAATGTGATTACCTGCTAAAAAAAACTAAAAGAAACTAAACATTTATGGGAAGAAAATGATGGGGATGTCCGGATATAGCATTCTTAAGAAGTTACAAAAAAGCAACAGTAGTGCATGATCTATTTTTATAACAAACAATAGGTGTGCAAGAAGTTTGTGTAGAAATTTATGAGATATTATTAAAAGACATCAAAGTAGATCTAAACCAATGATTTGCAACAGCTACAGTGCCAAACCCTGAGGACATTTTAGAAGTTGTGCTGGTAATTTTGATTGTCATGACTCTTGAGAACAACACTGGATTTTAGGGGTAGGCTTCAGCAATGTCAGCTCTCTTTAATAAGGCAATTTCTCCTATTTTATTCAACTCAGAATACAAAAAAGTAATGTCTATATCCTTTTAACCACAAGAATTCTGCATATGCTATTACTAAATATATAGTTTTGCAGTTGAAAGTATAAGCAAGGTAAACTATCAACAGCAAGACATACATAAAAACAGTACAATCACAAAACAAAACAAAACAAAACTTAGAAAATGTTTATCAATAAAAAATGGGTCTACCTTTTTATGAGTAACAGAAAATTGAATGGAGAGCTGAAAGTAGATGGGCCTGTAGGCATGCCAGATCTGGTGCAAGTATGCGAACACCTCTCAGAGAAAATTTACTTCTTACATGTCTCTACTTCACCATCCTTAGCGAGGACTTGCATTCTTAGGATCACAAGAAGTGCATTTCCCTGATAATTATAATTGCCAGTTTCTGAGAATATGAGAACTCAAAAAGCAGTGAGAAAAGGCTTTATCCTTACCTAGATTTTACTTATATTCAAGTTTCTTGGAGCAATTCTGTCTATTGTACACTATGACACATTCCTAGTCACTAAAGTAGGTTGTAAATATTTTGTTTTCTGGCACCAATGGGAAATAAGAGTAAAGGAAAATGCCTTTGACATTGCTGTTTAGTTATTGAAAGGGAGCATTCTGAAGATTAATAACACAAATTCATTGAAAACTAAAAAATGAAATGTTACAATTAAAACATAAATATGGAAAGATTGGTTTTATCTCTGACATAGAAAGAGCTTGGACATTGTCACTCCTATCCATACAATAAGAAAGAGATGAGGAAGTAGAACATCAACAATTTTTCTTGGAGCCATCAAAAAATTGAGATTTCATGCAAATCAACACTATGAAATATGGAGAGACTTAAAAATCCATAATTACAGACAAAATCTACTCACTTGGAGCAAAAGCCTCTAGAGTTATGAAATGGCTAGACTAACACCATGAGCAGGTGAGACCTACCATGAACTGTTTGGATGTATACAGTTAAATGTAGGTACTCTTACATATTAATTCTGTCAAATTTCTAGGGGCTGAATGTAGCCTGATCTAAGAGTGAGACACTTGTGAGAATGTGTCTTTGAGTAGAATTCATATTTTCATGGATTTTTATCTCCAGAAGAACTCACCCAGTTTTTATAATGAAGAAACTAGAAAGATCCCTTCAATGTTTTATCAAAGAAAGGAGAAGAATCATCTTGGGGAAATATGCAAGAATATTCTCCATCCTAAAGGCATACTATACAGGAGGGAAAAAAGTACAGGATCTTTATTTTACCTGGGAGGAAAATTCTTTAAACTCTTACTTTTCTATCTCATCAACTGGGGAAAAATAAAGGTAAGAAACACCAACAAATGTCATAACGTTGGTTTGTAGGTCTATTAAAAGACAAAGACCTAGGCAACATGCAGTGGCTCACACCTATAATCCTAGCACTCTGAGGGGCTGAGGCAGGTAGATTGCTTGAGCTCAGAAGTTCCACACCAGCCTGAGCAAAAGTGAGATCCTGTCTCTACTAAAAGTAGAAAAACTAACTGGGTATCTTGGCAGGCACCTGTAGTATAAACTACTAGGAAGGCTGAGGCAAGAGGATCTCTTGAGCCCAAGAGTTTGTGGTTGCTGTGAGATATGACACTGTAGCACTCTATCCTGTGTGACAGAATGAGACTGTCTCAAAAAATATATATAAATTAAATAAATAAAAGATTGAGATCTAGTCATAAGAGAACCCTTTAACTTCCCCAAATCTTACTGACATACCAGCAGGAGTTTAGTATAATTATAGAGGATCATAGCTAAAAAATCGGCAAGAGAAATTAACTGAGGACGTGTTCTTAATAGAATGAAATGAAAAAGGGAAACAAATACACAAACAAACAGAAGACAAAAACAAACAAATAGAAAGGGAAATGGGACACCATAGGAAACAAGTTTCTGTCACCTGCAACAGCCAACTTTAAACACAGCCCAATTCACAGACATAGCATAAAACTTCAAACTAAAAGTTTCTATTGTCCAACACGCTGTATGTGGCTTTCAACAAAAAGTTGCTAAAACCCAATTATAGCACAAGCATACAGGGAAAAGGGAAAGGGAGGGGAGGGGAGGGGAGAGGGGAGGATGGGTGGAGGGAGGGCAATTGGTGGAATCACACCTACGGTTCATCTTAGCAGGGTACTGGTGAAACTAATTAAATGTAGAATATCAATGTCTTCATATAGTGATTAAGAAAATGCCATGAAGGCTATCTCTAACAGTATGATCAAAATGTTTCTGATTGTATATGAAGTAAGCACATTGTGCCTCATGATTGCACCAATGTACACAATTATGATTTAATAAAATTATTTAAAAAAAAAGTTACAGAGCATATGAAAAGCAAGTAAAAGCAAGGTAAAACATTGTTCTGAAAAGATAAGGCAAGCACCAGAAGTGGACTCAGATATGATATAGGTTTTGGAATTATCAGACAAGGATTTAAAAAAATTATTATTATTGGGTGTCGCCTGTAGCTCAAAAGAGAAGGCCGCGGTCCCATATGCCGGAGGTGGCAGTTTCAAACCCAGCCCCGGCCAAAAACTGCAAAAAAAATAATTATTATTATCATATAATAAAGAGTCTAATAGAAAATCTAGTAAACATACAAAAACAGATAAAAATGAACACTAAGGAATAGAAACTCTAAGGGAAAAAATTAAAAGAAATAACTAGAGATCAAAAATACTACCAGAGAAAGAAGAATTGAACGATGGACACATCAGTAAACTGGACTTGACTGAGTAAAGAATCAGCAAACTTAAAGATTGCTACTAGAAACTCTTCAAACTGAAATGAAAAGGGAGAAAAAAATGAATGAAAATATCAGAAAAGAGCGGAGGCTGTGGCTCCAAGTAGTAAGGCATCAGCTCCATATACCAGAGATGGTGGGTTCAAACCTGGCCCTGGTCAAAAGCTGCAAAAAATATATATATATCAGAATATTATACTTAAGAACTTTGGGATAATTTCAAAACATACAGCACATGCATGATTGGATTATTAGAAGGAGAAGAAGGAAAGAACAGCACAGGAGAAATATTTGTAGTAATATGCTGAAAAACTTACAAAACTCTGACAGACACCTCTTCACTGAACCTACTGTGTCTGTCTGTTTGATGTGTGTCATTAATTTTGGAATGTTTTCAGCATTTTCTGCAAGATAAACCTCAACAAATGTACACATAAGCATCAGCCTATCATATTCAAACTGCAGAAAAAAAATCTTGAAGATCATGAATGGTATGTCAATCAGGTTGATAAAATATCTCAGATTGCATGTGAAGCCCCCACACTGTACCCCATGGTTGAACTAATGTACACAGCTATGATTCAATTAAAAAAAAAAAAA